>PVJH01027375.1:0-28760 GCA_004026705.1 Nesogale talazaci | reverse complement strand
TTTTTTTTTTTTGCATCACTGCCCTCTGGTGGTGGGAGTAGCAGGCCCAACCTTTGTTCCTGCTGGAGCCGCTGCTGGAATTGAACCTCCATCCCAGTGGGCCATAGTCCCGCGCACAATCACTACACCACCGGGGCTCAGCGATTTATCTTTTAATATCTGGACATCATCCATCCTCTTCACACATTTGCTTACGCACCCATTTTATCTTCACCAATTGTCCTGGGAGGGTGAGCATCTCAGATTGCCAATTTGCTAGAACAAAGTGTTCTTGTATTGAGGGAAGGCATGAGCAAAGACATGAAGTCCATCCACTACCTCAGTGTATTGCCATATATATATATATATATATATATATATATATATATATATATGCCAGTATCTTTGTTTTTATGGATTAAAGTATTTACATAAGGACACACCAGTGCTGATACCTCTATCCATAGCTTTGCTTCCTAAACCATTCCTCTGTTTCCTTTTATCCTCCTTCTGCCCCACCATCACTCTCGCCCTGTCACAGTACTTCCTCTCACCTAGATTGCTGTTGCACCAGGACCCCCAGGATCTCTATATCCTCCCTGCTATTGATTTCTATTCCCTAAGTGTTCCCCTATCTATGGCATTGTTTGCCCACCACCCTCTTCTACCACCCTCTGCTCCCCTAAAATCTCCCTGGGATCTTGTCCCTGTTGTTTTTCCTCAAGCTTGCTCCTCAAGCCTGTCTTATCCCAACAATGGCATAGACCATACAAATAGAAAACTAATGATTGAACAAAAAGAAAAGGAAAAACAAACAAACACAAAACAGTAACAACAACAACAAAAAAACCTGCATAATTCCAGGTCTGTCCATTGACCTTTATGACTATCTTCTCACTGGTCTTGGGGGAATTGTGGGAACTGTCCCTCTTAGACTGAAGTCTCTTTTGGGGGCTCTTTAGGGCTTTGTGGCTTGGTTTGGCTCTTATTATTGATCTGCTGTGTTCCCTTCTTGGTTTGCCCCACTGCAGGGGGTTCATACTGCACGTCCTCCCTGCTGTGTGTCCCCAGCATTATCTTCTGTCACAGTATGCTTCAGTATGAGGACAATATGTCATGAGCTGTTGTCAGCCCTACAGTCCTTTCTGTGCCTTAGCAGTTCCATGCAGGGGCATCGTCCTCCAGGCTTGATGTGCTGATCTGTCTTCCCCTCATTTCTGACTCAGATAATGATGACCAAGAACCTTTCACGAATTTGAGAACAGGTAGGAATATCCACTTTTTCTATATGTCAAATTTGTCTCAAGAAACTTAATTTGCATCATTTGATTTTACTCTTCCTCTTGGCTCTTTAACAGATGTTACATATCTCATTTTGTCTTTAGCTTGTTAGTCTTAAAATTCCTAACATCCATTCATCCAAAACAAACCCATTGCTATTGAGTCAATTCCAATTCACAGTGTTCCTTTAGGACAAAGGAGAAACCACATAAAATTACTGAGGTTGTAAATCTTTTTTTTTTTTTCATTTCTTTTTTCATCACTTCCTTCGTGGGAGTGGGAAGCCCAGTCTTGCTCCTGGAGAGCTGCTGCTGGATTTGAACTGACAGCCCTGTGGGTCGCAGTCTCGTACTCAACCACTACGCCACCGGGACTCAGCCCTGATGCTGTAAATCTTTATTCAAATCTTTACAGGTGCAGAAAGCCTCATCCTGTTTCCTACGGAGCAGCTGGTGGGTTCAAGTTTTGTTTAGCAGCCCAATTTGTAACCCACTCTGCTCTCAGGGCTGTTTTGACATCTATTGTTGTTGGCATACAACAACAACAACTGATATCAAAAGAGCAGCCCTATGTACAACAGAACAAGACACTGCTCAGTCCTGCATCATCTTCACAATCATTATTATGTTCAAGCCTATTGTTGCAGCCACCATGTTAATCAATCTTTCCAAAGGTCTTCTTCTTCTCTGCTGCCCCTCCACTTTGCCAAACAAAGATAAGTCTCTCCTGGCAACATGTCCAAAGTATGTGAGACCAAGTCTTGCCTTCTTGTTTCTAAAGAGCACTCTTCCTGTACTTCTTCCCAGACATTTGTTGGTTCTTTTGACAATGTATGGCACTTTCAATATTTTTCACTAGCACTTTCAATATTTTCACTAAACATTTCATAGTTTAAATGAATCAAGTCTTCTATCTTCCTACTCAATGTCCAACTTCTACATGTAGAGGAGGTTATTGGCATGGGTCAGGTACATCTTAATCCTCAAAGTAATAATCTTGCTTTTCAACACTTTAACGAGGTCTTGTGGAGTAGATTAACCAAATGACATGTGTTGTTTGATCTCTTCGCTTATGCTTCCATGAGCTTTGATTATGGATACAAGCAAGATGAGATCCTTGACCATCGGTCTTCTAGCCACTTACCATGATGTGACCTATAAGATGTGAGGATTTGTGTCTTCTTTACATTGAGTTCTAATCCTTAGTTTTCTGAAGGCTGCACTCTTAGTCTTCATTGTCATCTGTAGCTTTCTGCAACTTTAACAAAGTCCCCTCCACTGGTTGCGGATTTTATTATTTACAGTCCTTGAATCACACAGGCTTGTAAGCTTCTTCAATGTGAACTTACTTGACACTTCATTTAGATGGTTGCTTGGTTTAAGATAGCCTTTAAGATGCTAGACCAGTGGTCGGCAACCTATGACCCCGGGCCACCTAGTGACCAACTAGGAAAATTTTAGTGACCCACTAAACACTTTTTAATTATGACGATCGGGAGGTATTCTTGCCAACTAATTAAAGTGGGTGCTTTCGTTTTATGGCAATGGTGGGTGGTAGACAGCGATCCCTGCACCGTGGTGCTTTCGATTTGGCTGTCTTCTTTAAGACGAGTCAAACAAATGAAAAGCAATATGTGTAGTTTGACTGGAATGAGATAAATGTCATTGGTCTTGTCTGTGGATGAAAGTGTCAACATAAATAAGGTTGCAAGACTTGCAATAGTTGCTCATTATGGAGCTATTGATTCTCCAGTTATTCATGAAGTTTTGTGTGTACTTTCACCAATGTCAGGTACTGCGAAAGTTATTGACATTTTACAGAAAGTTCAAGAATCCATTAAATTTGAAAATGGAAATTTTTTTACTATAAGAAAAATTTTCTGTCACAACTGATGGGGCTCCAGCAATGTTAGGAAAACATGCTGGCTTTGTAAACCTGTTGCAGAAGGAACTTGGAAGACCACTACTTTCATTCCACTGTATACTTTATGAAGAAAATTTACGTGCAAAAACCTCCTCGAAACAGTTAAATGAAGTGATGAGTGTAGTGATTAAAATTACTAGCACAATTATAGCTTGTTGTGCCTTAAATCACAGAAAATTTAAGACATTTTAGAAGAAATTGAATATGAATATAGTGATTTATTAATGCATACTGAATTCACTGGTTAGGCAGAGGAAAGGTTCTAAATCGCTTTATGGAATGCATTGATGCAACTGAAATATTTATGATCGAAATCAGTGAAAGTTTCCCTCAACTCAAAGATAAAAATTGGCTTCTTAAAGTAAAATTCTTAGCATATCTTACTAATCATTTCAGTGATTTAAATTTGCACTTACAGGGCAAACTTTATGAAAAATAGAAAAGTTTTTGTTGTAAGATAGTTCTAGTCCAGGGAGATTTAGTGAAACAAACACTTAAATATTTTCCTTTAGTAAAAACTTGTAAAGAAATTGCAAATGCAGAAGTAGACATACTTAAACCTTACATGGATGCCATTCAAACCAAATTTGAAACTTGATTTCAGAACTTTAAAGCCCATGGTCCTATGTTAAGTTTTTTAACAAAGCCTGTTGTTGAAATGGAGGACAATGTGCTGGACCTGCAATATTTCAATTTCCTTGAAAATTTGGATAGGACCCATGACCCACTGGGGAAATTTTTGTGATCCAGTAAACAATTCTTGACTTCAAATTAAGTGACTTCAAAAATTCAGCATATAGACAAATTCAAGGCTTTAAGAAGACAACTTGAGCCACTGATGAAAATCACTTAAGCATGATAGCTACATATTGGGCATTACTTCCTTTTAAGTTTTCTTCGATAAAGAAAGTTTGCTTTGCTTTACTACCATCTATTGGGTCCAGCTACTCATGTGAACAGGTATTCTCCCAAATGAAATTCATTCTCAATTCATCACAAAACAGGTTGACTAATGAAAATTCAGAATCATGTGTTCTTTTAAAAACAATTAATTATCACCCAAATAGCTCAAACCTTACAGGGATAATGAAACAGCATCAAGGAAGCCATTAAAATGATTAAATGTTCTTAATATTAAATAGGGGTCATTTTATTTACAAGATGTTTACTCTTCTGCTAACATTTTATGAATTCTTTCAAGTAGTAAATATAGATTTGGTGATAATAAATTTGTAATTCTATATTTAAGGTATATGGATTATCCCCCCTGTATAATGTTTTTATTTTCTGTATTCTAAGATAATGCGCAATCTAAAATAGAAGTGATGTGATCCACCAACAAATTTTTTTGTGAAAAACAATTGAAAAATGACTCACTTGAAAAAAAAATTGCCCACCACTGTGCTAGACACTATTCTTTTTGATAGCCAAACATGATCTGATTTCTTCACATTTTACGACAGCACCCATATCTCTAGTGATCTCTTCATGAAGGCAAGTATTAAGTAGCCACAATATAAGAACTAATTGTTCTTAGATTAGGGTTATGATTAAGAGTGAGTTAAAATCAATTCATATATCTATGTTCTATATACCTCCTTGATCCACTTTGAGGTATTATCTTTTCTTCTTTTAAATCATTTTATTGGGGGCTTATCCAATTCTTATCATGATCAACACATATATCAGTTGTATGCAGTCCACAAATGCACATTTGTTGCCGTTATCATTCTCAAAACCTTCTCCTTCCACTAAGGCCCCCAGTATCAGATCGCCATATTTCCCAACCCTTCTCCCTCCCCCTCCCCCTGTTGTCCATACCCCAGGGAGGAGGTGATATGTAGATGCCTGCAATTGGTTACCCCTTTCTATTCCACCTTCCTTCCACCCTCTTAGTATAAACACTCTCACCACTGGGCCTGAAGAGATCATCTGTCATGAATTCCCCATGTTTCTGGCTCCTATCTGTACAAATGTACATACCCTAGTCTACTTGGATTTGTAAGGTAGCATTGTGATCATGATAGTGGGTGAGAGGAAGTATTTAAAAACTAGAGAAACGGGCTGAGCCCTGGTGGCATAGTGGTTGAATGCAGGACTGTGGCCCATGGGCTTGGCTGTTCAAATCAAGCAGTGGCTCTCCAGGAGCAAGGCTGGGTAGCTCCCATGACCACCAAAGGGCAGTGATGTCAAAAAAAAAAAAACTAGAGAAACATTACATCTTTCATTGTTGCTACACCGTACCATGACTGACTCATCTCCTCCCTGCATCCCCTCTGTAAGGATGTTGCTTCAACTATTGAGTGGCTTTGGGTCCCCAATCTGTGCTCCTCCTCATTTATAATAATATAATTTTTAGTTCTTTGATGCCTAATACCTGATCCCTTCGACACCTCATTGTCACACAGGCTTGTGTGCTTCTTCCATGTGTGCTTTTTTGCTTCTGAGCTGGCTGGCTGCTTGTTTACTTTCAACCCTTTAAGACCCCAGATGCTATATCTTTTGATAACTGGACACTGTCAGCTTACTTCACCACATTTGCCTATGCACGCATTTGTCATCAGTGATCATATCAGGAATGTGAGCATGTAATGTTATGATTTTTAGTTCTTTGAAGTCTGATAACTGATTCCGTCAACACCTCGTGGTCACACAGGCTGGTGTGCTTCTTCTATATGGGCTTTGTTGCTTCTGAGCTAGATGGCCACTTACTTACTTTCAACCCTTTAAGACCCCATATGCTACATCTTTTGATAGCTGGGCACCATCGACTTTCTTCACCACTTTTGCATATGCACACATTTGTCTTCAGTGATCATGTTGGAAAGGTGAGCATCATGGAATGACAATTTAGTGTTCTTGCATTGAGGAAGTACTTGAGTGAAGATCCAATGCCCATCTGCTGTCTTAATACTAATCCTATAAGTATGTGCACATAGATCTATTTCCCCATCATCATATATTCACCTCTGTACATGCCTGTATTTAGGAGATATTATCATTTTATGTTTTTTATTAAAAGATCATTTTATTGGGGCTCTTACAACTCATAACAATCCATGTTATCATTTAATTGTTAGAAATTTTCATCTATCCTAAGGGGAGAAAAGCACAAGAATGAATGTTTCCTTCTTTTTTCCCTCTGGATATTGTCATTTCAGAATATAATCTCTGAAGTTAAAAAAAAAAACAAACAATACCAAGGATGGTAGAATACAGAGATGGAGAAAACCTAGAATGGAGTAGCTGAATCAACCAACCCTAGTTCTTGCTACACTGATACATTCTATGATAAATTTGATCTCCTTAAGTCAGCTCATATTGTGTATCCATACTAGACTTTTAAGTCAAAATATATTATCTGAAATAGTTTTTCAGTCCCCATTGTCATTCCTAAATTAGCAATATATAATTTTCAACTTTCTCATACCTTTGTTAGTCTATAAATAATATAATTAATTGGTTAAGCCTTTTATAATCTAAATTTGAGTTCCATGAGGGGGAAAGGGGCATAACCAGGGGTTTATTTTCCTCGTATAAACCCTAGACATGACTCTTCATTTTAAGTAAAATCCATTAACAGGTTTCATTTCATAACAGCACCTGGGCTGTCCTCCTGACAGTGATAGTGCCCCTAATTTTAAAGATAGGCTTAATTCTTTCTTATTATGTGAAGTCTCTATATTTTGGAATGATTTATTGCATAGCAACTGATGACTAAAACAGCTACCATACAATCACCCTCAAAAGATGGAATCTGGGCTTATTTCTGGTAGCGTTGTGGTTGTGTGCGAGACTCCGTCCCACAGGGCTGATGGTTCAAATCCAGCAGCAGTTCTCCAGGAGCAAGTCTGGGCTTCCTTCTGCCACCAGGGCAGTGATGCCACACACAAAAAAAGTTGGAATCTCAGAATAAATTCCAATCTCTCTCTCCTCCTTCCCTCTTATCTAGTAGGTGCATTCTGAAGTTGAATGTAATCGGAAGTGGAGGCCAGAGCAAGATGGTAGAGTCTGTAGAACTCAATCTCTCAGGGCATAGAACAAGTATGAGAAAGATGGAAACCGGATCTGAGCAAGTGAACATAAGATATTTAAGAGTTCTCTTCTTTCCCCACTTCATTTCACTTCTAGTCCTTTGCACTAGAAGAAAATGTTTCCCCATCACAGAAAAGTATGAAGTCCTTCAGTTTCTATACTATCATGAAATAATGTCTCTTTAGTAAAAATAATTCTTTAATGTACAAGATAGCTATTATTAGCTTTGATTTGGTGGCTAGTCATGTGGTCTGTACATATGCTTTTCATAGCTATTTTCTTCCACATGAACATTGTTTACCTAGTACAGAAACGCCAAACCTTCAATCCCTATTCCTTTATGGTTTTGCTGGATAGTCTGCTACGGTTTTATATTGACTGAATTGATTAGGCAAGGGAGTACTAAGAGGTACCTCAGTGGGTTCCAAACATAGTTCATTGTCTTCTTTGTGTATTGTTGTCATCGTTGTCAGGCGCCATTGAATTGGTTCTGATACATAGTGACCCTGTGTATAACAGAAGGAAACACCACCCAATCCTGCACCATCCTTAAAATTGTTGTTATGCTTGAGCCCATTGTTTGCCCACTGTGTCAATCCTTCTTATTGAGGTTCCTCTTCTTTTTCCTTGACACTCTGTATGGGCTGGGGTTAGACAAGGCAGCCCCCTGGACCAAGCAGCCCCTTGCACCGCTTTGCACCGGCCTCCCAAGGAGATGAACAGCTTGCTGAACTTTGTAACCCCTGCCTCTAGCGTCTCACGCGCTCCCCATCTGACATTCCGGGAAGCAAGTCTGTGAAATGGGATGATTTGCTCATAGGTCATCTCCCACCTCAGAACTTGCAAACGCAGCACAAGAAACTTCCCCTTTCTTTTATTATCCCGTATGCCTGTAGCTCAAGCCCTATATATATCCCAACGCCCCAATACCGGGTACAGCTTCCCTGGTCTAACTCTTGGCCTAGGACTGCCCAGGAGCTCAAGATGCTCCCGTCTGTTTGTCTGTCTCTTTCTCTGCTGTCCCTTCCCTTCCCAAAAGTCCTTCATTACCTCCAATAAAACCTATATGTTTGCATTTCATCCCTAACTGAGCTCTGTCTCCTTCCGGCAGCTCCGTCTCAACCTTTCACACTCTCCCAAGCATGATGTCTTTTTCCAGGGACTATTTTCCAGGTGCAAAATGTAGGAGACAAAGTCTCACCATTCTTGCTTCTAAGGAGCATTCTGGTTGTACTTCTTCCAAGACAAATTTGTTTGTATGCTTGGCATTTCCCTGGTGCATTCACTATTTTCCACTACCAACATAATTAAAATACATACATTTTTATGCTGTATTTATTATCTCAAAGATCTCCTCATTCACAGCGCCTAGAGATCACTTCACCCACTACACTGTTTGGCAACTAGTCTCTTTTCAGCAAAGGTAAGGCAGATACCTTTCTCTCAGGGAAGAGAAATTCATGGTTTATTGCCTTTTCCAATAATGAAAATGTTAGAAAACTGGGTGGCAAAGCCATTGCCATTGGCATCTTTCACATGAATCACTTTTTAAAAAGCCATGGTATGTCTCTATTAGTGATCAAACCAATTTTTCCCAGGTAGGCGCCTCAGGTGTGATTCACACATTAACAGTGTCAAACTTGATGGAATCAGCCATCTTTCCAGGCTCCAAATCAATTTGAACAGTGCCATTCACCTTGATGAGGAGATCAGGATAGCAGATGGTGGGAACATCATGAGTCACCAGGTGAGGGGTTCCTTTTGTACCCAGAAAGAACTTTCTTATTCTGCACAACTTGCACTTTGCCTTCTAGGGTGTAATGCAATGTACAACAAAGTGACCTTTGGTGTTACAGATCAGACAGAAACTCTCTCTGGTCTTGTCAATGCTGATGAAATCCATAAAACCAGCAGAGTAGGTTATATCAGTTTGGACTTTGACAATCTTAATGAGCTTCTGTATGCAATTTCTTTCTAATTTCTTCTCCTGTCACAGCATACTTTAAGTCTATTTCTTAAGAAATTGACTGGCTGAGCCCTGGTGGTGTAGTGGTTGTGTGTGGGACTGTGACCCACAGTCTTAGTGGTTCGAATCCAGTAGCAGGTCTCCGGGAGCAAGGCTGGGCTTCCTACTCCCACAAGGGCAGTGATGCCACACACACACCAAAAAGAAAATGACCAGTGAGACACATTCTCTCAGTTTGTTGGAGACCAGTGGATGGAAGAGGAACAAACACCTTAGTCAATTTTTCCAACATCTGATGCTTTGGATAATCTATGAGTTTAAAATGTTTCCTGGGACCACAAACTATGGCTGTGCTGTAGAGAATGCAGAAAGAGAACCAACTCCTTATAGTGTCTCTAGAAAACAGGCCAAACACTTTGATTCTTTAGTCTTCCTTATTCAGTGTCCAACTTTCACATGCACATGAGGCAGTTTAAGCTACCATGTGGCTTAGTCAGAGTAGACTTGAGAAACAAATTCATAATCACATATATGTATATAAGAAAGGGGTTTATATATAAGAGCAATTGAATATTGAGAAAATGTCCGAGTCCAGGTCAAGTCGATAAGTGCAATATTAGCCCATATGCTGATAAAGTCCTCTTTAGACTCACGAAATGCATGCAATGATGCCAGATGTAGGAGGATCACAGGCCAGTGGGTTGGAAGTCTTGTGGATCCAGTGGTGCTGTAAGCCTCTCAGCACTGGCAGGGGCCTCTCTGGATTTTTCAGCTCCAGAGGTCTGGTTAAATCAGGATTTGTGGCTTCTCCAGCTCTCAGGGCATACCGCCATGTGTCTTATCAGTAGAGAATCTCCAAGAGAATGAGTCCAGAGAGAGAGAGAGAGAGTCTGTCTGCCACCTCCAACCAAGAAATCCAGAAATTCCCAGAATCCTCAGGGAGAAGGCCATGCCCACACAGAGGTCTCATTGACTATATCCTGATTGACAGCCTAGACTCCATCCCTACACCCTTAATCCTCAAACTGACACCAGATAATGTAACTACTATATCATGGTAGGGGCAAGGGAAATTTAGTCCTCGAGGTGATAGGCTTGCACTTCAATACTTTTAAAGCACTCATGAGCAGCAGATTTACCCAATGCAAATCAAAGTTTGGTATCTTGACTGCTGCTTTCATGAGCATATTGTGGATCCAACCAAAATAACATCCTTGACCACTTCAAACTTTTTTCAGTTTATCATGTTCTTTGTGTAACAGGGTCTCAATTTCTCCCTAATAATAACAGTTACCCCAGCACAATAACTCTATTCTATGAATTCCTCCCATGGAGTATTAAGAGCTCTTAAAATCCACAGAGCTCAGTATCACAGGGATGGAAAGCAAAAGGTCTTCCAGTGGAAGTCCTGCGTTGCACAAATAGATAATTGACTTGTCTGCTAACCAAAGAGTTGGCAGTTGAAGTCCAACTACAGCAGTGGATCTCAACCTTCCTAATGCCTCGACCCATTAATACAGTTCCTCATGTTGTGGTGATCTCTCAAACATAAAATTATTTTCATTGTTACTTCATAACTATAATTTTGCTAATGTTGTGAATTGGGTGACCCCTGTGAAAGGGTCATTTGACCCCTAAAAGGGTTGCAATCCACAGGTTGATAACCACTGAACTGGAGTGTGTTAGTCTGGGTAGACTAGAAAAACAAATTCATGAACACTCATCTGTGTATAAGAAAGAGTTTTATATACCAGAGCAACTGTACATTAAAAAAACATCCCAGCCCAGTCCAGTACAAGGTCATATTTCCCATATTAGCTCATATGTCTGATACCATTCCATAAGTCCTCTTCATACTCACTAAGCACATACAATGGCACCAGGACAATCACAGTCCAGTGGGTGCAGAGTCTTATGCATTCAGTGGCGTTGTAAGCATTTCAGCACTGGCAGAGGACTCTTTGTGACTTTTCAAGCATCTCAGCACTGGCAAGAGTCTCTATGTGGCTTTTCTGGCTTCTGAGGTCTGGTTCCATCAGGGTAATTCCATGTGGCTTCTCCTCTGAGATGTCTCACAGGGAGTCCGTCTTGTGTCATGTCAGTAGAGTGTCTCCAAGGGACTGTATAGTGAGTCTCTCACCTCCAAGGGGGAAATACAGCCAGATTTCCCAGAATTCTCAGGAGGCCATGCACACACAGAGGTTTCATTGGCTATCTCCAGATTGATAGACTAGACTCCACCCCTATAATCTTAATCCTCAAATTGACACCATATTATGTGACTGCTACATAGAGCCATCTTGGAAATAAGACTTGGTGATCTACTTCTGAAGTCACCAGAAATTCTTTGGAGCACAGTTCTACTCTAACACACAAGAGGTCACTATGAGTCTGAGTTCAGTGGCAACTGGTTTTGTTTTTTGTTTTGTTTTGTTGTATTTTGGTTTATGGTGAAATAGTGATGGGGACCATCCCCATTTCCAGACCTACATTTTCCGGCTGGGCAAACAAAGACACTCTTTATCAATCACTAATTGAAAATGTACTTCAATTTGTAAACCTGTAACCTACACTCACAAGGTGTTGTCTTCCATCTGGTACCATGATTACTCTATCAGCAAGCAATTCCACTGTTGTATCAAACCAACTACTTCCATGTAACAGAGTATGTGCTAAGATCAGTGAAATTCCTAGATGTGATCCCATTGCTCCACATCCTTTGCTACAAAATGTGTCCCCTAATCTCAAGCAATGTGTGAAATATATGATGACGATGGATAATATGATGATGATTGATCATCCAAAATTGGTGAAGCTGACAGAAACACTGAAAGATAAGTAAGACAAATATGCACACAGCTCTGTGTCCATCCTTAACCTACCACCAAACGGCTTACTGGTCTCTTCAAGGCATGCTGCCATAAGAAGAGCTCAGAATTGACCTGTGCCGTGATCCCTGGTGACATAACAGTTACTTTTGGGTCTGTTAATTATAAGACCAGCAGTTTGAAAGCACCAGCTTCTCTGAGTGAGAAAAAAGCAGTGGGACTTTCTACTCACTGGAACAGTTCTATCCTGTCCTCTAGCGTCCCTGTAAGCCAGCATCAACTCTATGGCTGAGTTGGGAGTTCAGTTTTGATGGGCAAGATGATGCTGGCTACTTCAACAAAGATACAGTGCCTTGTCCTATCAGGTCACTATGAATTGGAATCAAGTAGATGACCGTGAATTTGATTTAGTAGGCAGACTGAGCACTCAGCATTGGTGGCGATCCGATAAATTCTAATGCGGGGCAATCTATGTTGTTGATTCTTTTATTCCTAACACATGGCTATCCTAGCATAGATCCATGAAGCTCATGGTGGCTTCAAAAGAAATCCAATGACTCATAAATAATTTCCTGTTTTGTGCCAATTCCAAGATTCAATCCAGAAACTTATTCCCTAAATTTCCATGTTACTGGTTTTCCAGAATTAATCTTTCCAATTCTTGGTCAATTGAGCCACCATCTATGTGTGACTTAAGTTTTGTGTCTTAGGTCACCTCTTCTTCAATGTGAAAAAGGCAAACACATGCAGCTCTGAGAGTTGTGTCCATAGATATGTCCTTTTGCCACTGGGCAACCCTTGGTAGGGTTGGTAGGTCAACAGACATCCACTTCTCTAATAGACAGGTTCATCAACAAATTTAAGCTGTGCTTTTTCCTTCTATATTAATTGGTCACATGGAGGTCCTCACTGAGTGTGACATGAAGAAGTATAGCAGAAGAAGAGGCCTCATGGGACTCTTAGTTACCTACTTAGACTTTATTTGTGTCCTCTAGATCTGCTTACAAGACTAGACATACCATTTCTATTCAAAAGAAACTGCTGTATATATATCATTTCTATGTTTTAGTAAGTTACATTATCTTACTCTGGCTTCTCTATAGGAGCAAAATGTATATAGAAATACACATAAAGAGCTTTATTTTAAGAAAATGGCTCATATAATTGCAGGGACAATGAAAGTCCCAAATCTGTGTGACTGGCAGCAGACTGGAGAGCTTGCTGTTCATAGGGTTGTAGGGACTGGCAAGTCCAAGAGGCTGCATGTCAGGCAGCAGATTGGAGAAATCTGTGATCTTATATTCCAGGAGTCAAAGGTTAGGCAATGAACACAATGCTAGTTTAAGAGAGAAAATGAATTGTTCCACAGTATTCATTGATATGGTGCAGGCAGGCCACACCCCCAAGGAACTGATTGGTTACTCATCTCACATCGCAAAATGAAAGGTTATTACATTATGGATGAACATTTGTCAAACTACTGAGCATCTAGCCAAGTTGTCACATAATATTAATCATCACACAAATGATATCAAGGTTATGTTGGGAGGTTCAGGCTATAAATATGTGGTGAGGGGAAATTACTTGGTAAGATTTTCTTACTATAGTCTTTTTAACTGCCCCTAGATGACTAGATGAAAACCTGCAAAGTGAGTCATCTCAGGAGCAGACAGGGAAAGAATCTCACAACAACCAAGAATGAACGGTGTATTAGTCCAGGTAGACTAGAAGAACAAATCTCATAGACTTGCATAGAGATATAAGGGAATGGTTTATATACAAAAGGAATGGAACATTGAGAAATCATCCCAACCCAGTCCAGTTCAAAGTCATAAGTCCGATATAAGCCCATATGCCCGATACTAGTCAATAATGTCTCCTTCTGACTCACGAAGTCACAGGTCGGCGGGTGTAGAATCCCGGCGCTGACAGGGGTCTTCACATGGCTCCTTTCTTCTCAGGCTCAGGGTCCATCAACAGCAGAAGCAACTCATTACTGGCACAGATCTCCATCTGGCCACCCCAGCTTCAGAGGTCTGACTCCATCAGGGCAAAGCCGTGTGGTCTCTCTGCCAGCTCCTCTAGCTTCTCGGATGCTGCCATCTGGTCTTGTCCATGATTATTTGTCTCTGAGACTAACTCCCAACAACTGAGGAGATAGTTTCTCATCTTCACGAGGGAAATATCGCGAGATTTCCCAGAAGTCTCAGGAGAAAGCCATGCCCACACAGAGGCCTCATTGGCTACTCTATGGCTATCTCCAGATTAACAGGCTAGACTCTATTCCTACATTTCAATCATAAAACTAACATAAGCACATCACTGCCAACAACAGTGACTGTACATCCAAGATTCCTGTGAGGATAAGTGGGTCAGTAGCAGCATGAGACAGAAAGGTGGGTTTCCCAGCCACAGAACAATTAAAATTGAGTGTCTTTGGACAAGAGACTGGTTTATATATTAGGCTGTCTTCTGGGCATGTACTAGCACTAAAAGACCTTGCTAACACTCACCTGGCAGTACCGAGACCAAGGGACCAGGTGGCAGAGAGGGAAAGTATCTCAGAGGTACATGTCTGTGAGCAAAACAATTGTAGCCTTAATGTTTTCTGATTTGGTTGTCACTTGATCGTGTCCCCGATACACTCCTTTAATCAAGAATATTGCCTGGGGCTGAACCCCAGTGGTGTAAGTGGTTGCGTGTGGCACTGAAGCCCACAGGCTTGGCGGTTCAAATCCAGCGGTGGCTGGGTAGCGCCCACAACCACCCAGAGGCAGTGATGCCCACAAAAAAAAAAAAAAAAAAAGAATATTGCCTGTAAGTTCTGTGGCCCATTGCACCTGATTATTGAACCCAAGAAAGAAGCTGAGTGCCATGGAAGGGACAATAGGTCTCTGGATGGGGTAAAAAGGTTTAGAGAGTGCAGGCATGTCTGCTCACTGCTTCACGGTACCAGGCTTAGGCTGCTATGGTGTTGAATTATTTTTCTCTCTTGTGTGGCCAAAGGAGGTCAGATATGGCTTCCATGCTATTTCCATGTCAGGGTCTAGTAGCAACCTTGCTTTTAGTTATTTATATAAATAATGCAATTGTTGCTGATTTCTTTAAGGAGCCAAGTCACTCACACTAATGCAGCCAGTCCATGGTTATCCCTTAAAGAAGAAGCTGGAGGAATAAATATCTCAATATCACTGTCCTCCCTCTCTACCTGGTCTGAGCCTAAATAGAAACTGGAGAGGACACAGCTATCACCTCCCAGGACACAGGGCAGGGTGGAAATCTGTGCAGAGTCAATTTGGAGAGACTTTTGGATGCATCCTGTATAATAAGTGATTATAATAAGAAGAAGAATAGTGGAATTCAGAGTACAGTGAAAGATAAAATATCCAGGTTGAATAAGGAGAGTGATAAGATTAAATAAAAGCATGAAGGTAGTGAGAAAGATGCAGGATCCTACATCTGCAGGTCCAAGTGAGCCTTACAGAATCGCTGGAAAGCTAGAATATGCTCAGCAGAGAAGGGAATAATACTTACATAGAAAGTCTGGAAATGTGAAATTATTTGTCTAGAATAGAACTGTGGAGAATTTTTTTATGGTGATGAGATGCTATCTGTGCTGTTGAGAACATGATGCTGTTGCCAAATCCATGATGCTGCCACACCACTGAAAAGAATCAACATCCAGGCAAGTTGACATATACTGGGGCATGGGGCGAGGCACAATTCAATCAAGACAAATGGAAGCAGAATGTAAATAATGACACATTGGAAACAAGTGTAACCAATGGTAATTATAGTACAATGATCAGAGGAAGCTAACTTGCTGTGTAAACTTTCACCTAAAACATAATAAAATATTATTTTATAAAACAAGCCACATACAAAGGGCATTTATAGAGATCTCAATACAGGCATGTACTTAGGTAAATATATTTATATATGATGATGGTGATATAGATCTACATGTATGTATTTATAGGTTCTGTATTAAGGCAACAGATGGACATTGGGCTTCCACTCCAGTACTTCCTCAATGCCAGAATACTTTGTTCTATTAAATTCGCATTCCATGATGCTCACCTTCCCGACATAATCACTGAAGACAAATGTGTGCATATGCAAATGTGTGGAGAAAGCTGATGGTGCCCAGCTATCAAAAGATATAGCATCTAGGGTCTTAAAGGCTTGAAAGTAAACAAGCAGCCATCTAGCTCAGAAGCAACAAAGCCCACATGGAAGAAGAACACCAGCCTGTGTGACTATGAGGTGTCAAAGGGATCAGGCATCAAAGAACTAAAAATTATATTATTGTAAATGAGGGGGAGTATTGGTTGGAGACCCAAAGTCCATCTGTAGGTAATGGAGTTCCTCTTACAGAAAGGTTGCCGGGAGGAATTGTACCAGTTAGGGTGCAGTGTAACAATGATAAAACATACAACTTTCCTATAGTTCTTTAATGCTTCCTCCTCCCCACTATCATGATCCCAATTCTACCTTATAAATCCAGCCAGAACAGAGGATGTACACTGGTATAGATAGGAGCCAGAAGCATAGGGAAACCAGGACAGATGATCCCTTCAGAACCAGTGGTGAGAGTGGTGATACCAGGAAGATGGAGGGAAGGTGGGGTAGAAAGGGGGAAACGATTATAAGAATCTACATATGGCCTCTTCCCTGGGGTATGGACAATGGAGAAGTAGGTGAAAGGAAACATCAGACAATATAAGATAATAATTTATAAATTATCAATGGTTCCTGAAGGAGGGAGAGTGGGGGAGGAGGGAAGAAAATGAGGAGCCAATGCCAAGGGTTTAAATAAAGAAGTAAATGTTTTTAAGAATGAGGAGGGCAACAGATGTACACATGTGCTTGACATAGATGTAAGTATGGATTGTGATGAGCATTGTATGAACCCCCAATCAAATGATTAATAATATTTTTTAAAAGCCACACCAGAGAAGTAGAGAAGTCTGAGGGGATGGTCCTAATCCCATTATGTGAACAGCTGCCCCTCTTCCAGAAGAATTTACTTTAGAGGACAGCATGAAAACTATAGCTCAGAGAGAGGGAAATGTCTGATCAGAGCACACAAGAGCAAATGAAGGGGGAGGAAGAGAGAGTGGAGCACATCCTGGTCCAATAAGCTCTGAAGACTCTATCCCTGCTCAGAGCAGTCAATGCACAGAGATGACCATAGGACTGATCCCACTATGAGAAAAGACATCCTTCCCTGATCCATACCCCTATAGGAGTATGCTGGAAACGCAGTGTGGGAATTGCGCCCAATCTGATCCCACCACACCGAGGCAAAACACTATAGGTGTGCATCAGAACAGCAAGAGAAGCAGAGCAAGAAGGTCCCAAGGGAATACCAAAAAATAGACTTCAGGACCAGAGTGTGGCAGGTCAACAAACAGACCTTGAATTATTTATAGGCTTTTCTTTTTTGCGTCATTGTTTTTGTTGGTGTTTTCTTGTCTTTTCTTTTGTTGCTTCATTTTGCACTGTCTTGTTTATGTGAATATTATTATCTCTGCAGGTCTGTCTAGATAAGATAAGCGGGATAAATACTCTGGAGGAGGAAACAATGGGACCAACAGTTTTAGGGGGACATGGGATATGGGAGGTGGCGGGGTGGGGGAGGAAGTGGCTGCTAACAAACGCAGGGACAAGGGAACAATAAGTGATCCAAAATTGGTGGCGAGGAGGGTGTAAAGGCCTGGTAGGGCTTGATCAAGGGCAATATAACTGAGAGGTTTCACTGAAATCCAAATGAAGGCTGAGCATGATAGTGGAAGAAGAAAATAAAAGGAAATAGAGGAAAGAACTAGGAGGCAAAAGACTTCCCTAGAGGTCTAAATATAGGCATGTATATATGTAATAAATTTATATATGATGACAGGGAAATAGATCTATGTGCATATATTTATATGTTCAGTATTAATGTAGCAGATGGACCCTTAGTCTCCACTCAAGTACTCCCTCAATGTTAGAACACTTTGTTCTATTAAACTGGCATTCTATGATGCTCCTCTTCCTGACACTTTCACTGAAGACAAAGCAGGTGTGTGAACAAATAAACAAATGTGTGAAGTAAGCTGATGTTACCTGGCTATCAAAAAATATAGCATCTGGGGTCTTAAAGGCTCAAAGATTAAAAAGCAGCCATCTAGCTGAGAAGAAACAAAGCCCACATAGAAGAAGCACATCGGCCTGTATGATCACGAGGTATCGATGGGATCAGGTACCAGGCATCAAAGAACAAAAAAAAAAATCATATCATGTGAATGAGAGGGAGTGTGGAGTGGAGACCCAAAGCCCATCTGTAGGCTACTGGATATCCCCTTACAGAAGAATTGTGGGGAGGAGACGAGCCAGTCAAGATGCAGTGTAGCAAGGATGAAGCACACAACTTCCCTCTAGTTCCCAAATTCTTCCTGTTCCCCCACAATCCTGACTCCAATTCTAGCTCACAAATCCGGCTAGACCAGAGAATGTACACTGGTAGAGATGGGAACTGGAAACCCAGGGAATCCAGGGCAGATGAACCCCTCAGGACCAGTGGTGAGAGTGGAGATACTTGGAGGGTGGGGGGAGGGAGGTAGAAAGGTGGAACTGATTATAAGGATCTACATATAACCCCTTCCCTGTAGGACAGATAACAGAAAAGTGGGTGAAGGGAGATGTCAGACAGTGTAAGATGTAACAAAATAATAATAATTTATAAATTATTAAGAGTTCATGAGGGAGGAGGGTGGGGAGGGAAGGGGGAAATGAGGAGCTGATAGCAAGGGCTCAACTAGAAAGCAAATGTTTTGAGAATGAGAATGGCAACAAATGTACAAATGTGCTTGACACAATGGATGTATGCATGGATTGTTATGAGTCTTACCAGCCCCCAATAAAATGGTGGTTTTTGTTTTTTTTTGAAAAATCACATAGGCCTAATGACTCCTGAATTGGATTACATTTCTAGAGTATGGTCATGTCAGCTGGTAGCTGAAGTAGGGTGAAGGAAAAGATCATTGGCAGGAAAATAAAAGCAAACTCACAGCAATGAAGTCAATTACAATGTGTGGTGCCCTCTAGGGAAGACAAGAAAAATGATGTGGGGCAAACACCAGACGAAGTGCCAGATCTCAATGAAGGTCCCCTTGAAAATACAGCCTGACGAAAAACTCACCCCATTGTCACCCACTTTTGCCTACTCCTGGAGACCTACTAGGTCCTAGAGAACAAAGTATAACTGCTCCTTGGGTTTTTAAGGCTGTAAAGCCTTACAGGAGTAGAAGCCCCATCTTTCTAAAGCAGAATAGACTGGTGGGATTGAATTAATAGTCTTTTTTTTTGTGACATATTTTATTGTTTGTTTTGTGGGATCAGTACAGAGAAACTGTAGACAATTTGTACACAATTCGTTTTTGTTTTGTTTTGCTTTTCTTTGGGGTCACACTGGCTGTAATTCTGATGTTCAGGATTGGAAGCATTTGCGAGGGCTGGGCAAGTTGACCACTCTGCTGCTGTGGTCTGAGGATGTCCCCGGTGTCCACAGCCAAGAGGAGAGGAGAGCTCTGCTCCGATCGCAGCCTGCTCATGGGTCTCTCCCCTGCTCTGGATTCCAGCTAGCAGCCACATTCGATACAGTTTCTGATCCATTCCAACGATGGGAGAGCAAAGACGGTGATTCATCATGGGTGCCTTCTTCCTGGAAGTCTCCAGTGAATTCTGAATTGCTAGTTCTGTGCTTAGCAGCCCCCTGCAAAACTCACTTGGTACTGCTTTATTGGTTAATATGACCCCAGTTCAGTAAGAGTAATGGTAAAGAGAAAGTGAGGCAAAGAAAGAGGAGAAAGAAATATAAGTTAGCGAGTTACTGGTCTGGTCCCAGTTTCACAAGGTAACACAATGCGGTATTTGATCACAGAGGATGTCTGTCGGGATCCACTAAGTATTGGACCAGCCTATCCTGGGGAGGGATGGAGGCATTCAACTGCAGGCCCTTTTCTGTCGCCTACCTCCCATTTGACTGAGTTTGCCACCTAAACTGAAAACTAAATCAGTGCCAACTATTCTGAGTTGTGGTGGTCAGTTACTCAGAGAAAGTCTTGTACTTGTGATCTCTCAGAAGTAGATCACCCAGCCTGGCTCCTAAGGAGCCTTTCAGTGTGTTCAAATTGTCAATTTTCTAGCTAGTGGTCAAGTGCTTAACCATTTGTGCCACCAGGGACTCCTAAATTTTCCCCATAGGGTGTTAATTACCCTTACCTGTAGATGGTACGGGAAAAGCCGCAGTGGTCATTTGATTCTGGAATTGGTGGGAGGAGCCAGTTGGTGGATTACTTTGAATCAAAGAGGTGCTGAGTCAAGCAGTTCTGTCAGGTCCATTGTCAGCTCCATTGGGCTGGCGTCCAAGGACTGTGGTTGGGACCAAAAGGAGACCAGTGTATCAACAGGACTGGTGCATCCACTCCGTCGGTATGGTGTGAGAGACTGGGTGAGTCACCTAAGTACTTTAAGTCTTAGTTCCTAACATCTCTAAAAAGAATAACGGTAGCTGCTACCTCAAAGGCTGGCTCATGGTATTCAGATGCATTAACTCAATATAAATAATGCCTAATATACAAGGGAGTAATTACATGGTTCCAATTCTTAAGCTCCATAGTAAGTTGGTTCTGATATAAACTAAATACTTTTTTCGTAGTTTTTATTATCCTTGCATTTTATTTCCGTTAGGGGGTTGGAAACAAAACACAAACTTACAGGTATATTTTAATATATTCACATACATTAAAATGGACGGTGCTGCTTTTGAAAGTTTTGTCAGTTGAGAACCTTAAGATATATTATTTTAAATAAATATATCATAATAGATATTTATGTACATTTAAAGATGGATGATGTTGTTTTTGTGTCAGTTTTAGTAATAACTCCATGTGTGGAAAGTTCTGGACGTATGGATTATCTCTAGGATTTGGGTGATATTTCTAATCAGAAAACTAGTAAGCATGGTCTGGCTGGTCTTCATACACGCTGTCACTTTGTATGTAGTATATAATAATGATAAGATGTACAAAAATAAAGAGGATGGTTTTAAAGTAAAGTGACCAGATTTTAAGCGGGACACCATTGACCAGTGGGAGAGGAGGGTTTCTTTATTTTATTTTATTTTGTGGGCATCACTGCCTCTGGTGGTCGTCAGTACTACCCAGTGCTGCTCCTGAAAGCCGCCGCTGGATTTGAACCACCAAACCCGCGGGCTGCAGTTCCCCACTCAACCACTTATGCCACTGGGGCTCAGCCCGAGGAGGGTTTCTTGATTAAAAATTTGGTCTATATGGAGCAACAAAAACTTTCATAGAGGCTGAGCCCCGGTGGTAAGTGGTTGAGTGCAGCCTGCGGGCTTGGCGGTTCAAATCCAGTGGTGGCTCTCAGGAGCAGTGCTGGGTAGCTCCCATGACCACCAGAGGACAGTGATGCAAAAAAAAAAAAACAACCTTTCATAGAATGCAAAAATAGTATTGTAATAGATTGATTTGGGGCTGAGCCCCAGTGGCATAAGTGGTTGAGTGCAGAACTGCTGCCCGCAGGCTTAGCGGTTCAAATCCAGCGGCGGCTGGGTAGCGCCCACGACCGCCAGAGGCAGTGATGCCCACAAAAAAATAGGTTGATTTTAATTTTAAAGCGCCGGGGGACATTGTTAAATTGTTAAAAAGCAGGACGTCTGGTGCTCGCTTCGGCAGCACATATACTGGGAAAAAAAGCGAGATATCTGGTCACTTTATTTCAAGGACATTTTGAATATATATCTTATTACAATGTAATAGCAGGCAAGGCAACTACCATTTTTGCCATTTTATAGATGTGGAAGCTGAAGAGGGGATCAACCAGGTGCTGGAGAGACCACTGTCCTGCACAGCCACCTCCTGTGTGTCAAACTAGAACTGTGCTACCCAGGGTCTCCGATGGCCAATATTTTGCAAGTAGATTCCAAGCCTTTCTTCTAGGGCATCCCTGGGTAGACGCAAACCTCCAACCATTTGGTTAGGCATCAGACATAACCGTTTGTACCACAAAACTCCTAAATGGCACCGTCAGAAGCCGACCTCGGTTCACCTAACTCTTCGCCTCCTCCTCTTTCTACCATATTACTCACCCCTTTGGGATTTCATCAGGGGATTGGATTTCAAAACCCTCAGAAGGAGAAAGATTGAAGCACAAAAGTGAATGAAAAGTTACAGGGGTGCAGATACAGGGTACATTCTGTGTTCACTAGCAGACAATTGTAAAATTTCTTAGTGAAATTAGGGTACCTTGAAGAAACAGTTTACAAGTATACGTTTTTAAAGTACTCCAAACAGGTGTGTTTTAAAAAAGCTTTTTGCTGAACCAAAATAGTCCATAGAAGCATAAGATAGAAGTGCCATTTTTCCAAAGAGTTTGGCGTTTTCACAAGAGGTTTCATGAGGCCGGCGAGCAGAGCAGGAGTGCAGAGGGCTGCTGTCAGCGCGGTCACACATGTTCTGACTTGTCAAGACCCACCTTCAAGCGTTCCTCCTGCCAAGGAACAGGCTCAGCTCTCAGGACCTCTAATCCCCGCCGCCTCTCCGGACTGGGAGAGCCGAAATCACACAGCTCTTCTCCGCCAGCAAGCGTCGTTTAGAGCAGCGGGGTCTGAGAACAAGGAAAAGACTACAAGAGACGGGGGTTATCAGTAAAGCAAAGAGCCTCTCAATGCCGAGTAAAACTCATTCATCACACAGTGCATGATTCATGTTTTGCACTAATGTTTTTGGAAATATGAATTCACATAATTTTTAGCCTTCAAACTGTCTGTGTAAGGTGATACGGCAGTGACGTGAAGCGAAAGGAGGCCGGCAGAGCTCTTAAAGAAGCCGGTCAAGTCCCAGAAGCGCAGACCAGACATAAGCCAATTCTTCATAGAAGAATTTTCCTATACATTTGACAGACTTCATAAGTCTAAGGCAAAAAAGAAGTGGCACCTGTTAGTCAACGTTTTATCCCTGAGAAATGAAAACTGGAGGAGACGAGAAGGTCATCCAAAGTTGGAATCAAGTGTCCTGGGACCAACTGCCTCTTCACATGAGAGACAGCATGGGTCACTGCCTCGCTAAACTTACCCTGAAGGGGGCAGGGCCAAACCAGACACAGATCACCCACTTTACTTCCTTCCCTGTGGAGCTGAAAGGAGGGCTATCATCTATGTAAACACTTACAGGGACCATGAATAAGAAGGCCATTTTTAGTGACAGGGAAGAAGAATCTCAGACGTGTTTGACTCTGGAGCAGCACAATGCTACACCCACAAATTTCAAATCCCCATTCCACAGAAGAAAAACTGCCGTCAGAGAAGACACAAGTCTGCTTTATGTCTTTATGTACTTGTGCCTTCTTGCCAGCTCTCTCTATAGATCTAAGTACACACCCAAGCACACAGTAGGACCGCATAGGAATGTATAAATGAGGGGTCTTCTAAAAGTTCATGGGAAAATTCCATTATTTCTGAGTTCTAGTGTTCCACAAAATTTTCTTTATAAGGAAGACTTCAAAAGGTCATGGGAAAATGAAATAGTTCGTGGATTTTTCCCACAAATTTTTGAAGTCTCCGTGTGTGTGTGTGTGTGTGTGTGTGTGTGACTGTTGTTTGGTTGTAGACTCCCATCAAGCAGTTTGGACCCCCAGTCAGCCTGTATACAATAGATGAAACATTTCCTGGCTGCCTGGTCCTGCACCATGCTCACAATTGTTAAGTTTGAGTCCCTGATCGCATCCTCTGTGTCACTGCATCTTGTACCCATCTACTTTGCCGAGCATAATGCCCTTTTCCAAAGACTGATCTTCTGATAACATGTCCAGAGAAAATGAGACAAAGTCCCTCCATCCTCATTTCTAAGGAGCATTGGGATGATACTTCTTCTGAGGTACATTTGTTTGTTCTTCTAGCAGTCCATGGTACTTTCCATATTCTTCACCAGTAACATAATTCAAATGAATTGAGTCTTCTCTCAGCTTTCTTATTCAACATTCAACTTTCACATGCACACAAGGCAATTCAAAACACCATGCTTTGGGCAAGGACACCAGAATCCTCAACGAGACAGCCTTTTTGTAAAATATACTTACTTATATTCTCCACATATATACTTATATGCTCCACAGATATATTCTCCATGAATCTCTGTCATTAACGCTGATAATAAAGATTTTTTAAATGGGACTATTGAAAGTAATTATTTGTTTTGCTTTCAGTGTGCAGAGGATGGATATATGTTTGCTTTGACTTCAAATGATCTCATGAGGCATTAACCGGCTGTCATTCCATGAACAGCTGTAAGAAAAAAATGTTTCAAACGCTTGTGTTTTCTTGAGACAAGTATTCTCATGTCCTCTCTTTTCCTTTCCTTAACAATTACAAGCACCATTCAGAACTCTGCTCATTTCAAGTCGTATAATGTTGAGAAAATTTCGTAGTTTCTTTGATTTTATATTTCCATATCTTCTAAAAGAAATACTAATACGTACCTCACAGGGTGTTTTGCAAAATAAATGTAGTTGTTTGAGAAGGCCATTCGCAAGATGTTTTAAAGATATATCTCTGTATGCATGTGCACTGTAGCTATCCATAGCTTATTGGAAAAGTAAGCATGCAAAAATAACAGGGTATACTGATAATGGTAAAACGTATCTCAACAGATGAGTGGGTAGATACTTATCTACATCTACATCTGTCTGTATATACCAAAATCAAACTTATTGTCCTGGATTCATTCTAACTCCCAGTGATTCTCTGTGTTACAGATTAGAACTACTCAACTGGGTTTTATTCCCAATAATCTTTATACACACAAATCTTTAGGGCTTTCTTTCAAAGAGCAGCTGTATCACATTGACAACTTTTCTATTAGTAGCCTATTGCAAATTGCTTACTCCATGCAGGAACCTTATATATACATACCATGCTGTATTATTCGGCTATAAAATAAAAGTGAAGTTTCAAGACATGCTACCACATTAATGAGCATTGAAAATTTTATGGATGGGGCTGAGCCCCGGTGACGTAGTGGTTGTGCGTGGGACTGCGTTCCACTGGAATGGAGGTTTGATTCCAGCTCCACGGAGCAAAAGCTGGGCTTCCTCCTCCCACCACCTGAGGGCAGTGATGCCCCCCCCCCCAATAAAAAGAGTGAAAATGTTATGGATGAACCACACACAAGGAAAAATACTGTACGATTTCACTTAAAGGAAATATCTAGAACAAGATAATCCATGCAGACAAAAGATTATGTATTTTCTTACATGCAATGTGCCCAACCATAGGACATCAACACTTGAGTGGGTTGCATGGGTTGCAAAAGCTCATTATGGGCACATTATTTGTGTAAAATTACAATAATGATTACCAGCAACTGAGAGGTTTTTTTTTTTTAATATAGCTTAAATAAAATTTGTCTCTCTTGTGACTATCAGAAAAAGAGAGGAGAGGAGCAGGAGCTGTCCCCTGTTTTAAAAGAATGTCAATGTTCTTGTTCTCAGATATAAGCTAAGTCCTCCCTTTTCTGAAAGGTGATCAGTTAGATTCTTCTTTTATTTATGAATATGAATAACTTTGTTTGAATCTAATACTTTTGTATATCTAAAATTTTCAAAGCAAACACAAAAGAACATCAAAAAACTGCACTTTTTCTGGTTTCATCAAGGTATGTATGAATTTTATCATTTCTTTCATATATATCCATTTTTAAATTGTGTCAACTATTTAACTTTAATTAATCCTGACATCTTCAAATATTTGTGCAAAACACTTTATATCATGTTTCTATTAATCAAAAAAAGTTTTAAATCATTATAATCAGTAAGTATTTAGTGACTTCTTACTATTTCATGGAATATGATAAGGACTGGGGATAATATTGAAGCTTTCAGGAAACACACAGATCACAAAGAAAAAATTTAGAGATGTTGATTACAAGTGTATAATTTTATGAAGAAACAGTCCTCTTTGTAGAAAAGTCTGTTAGAGCTTTTTTCTATTTTGCATAATTCTTGTGCTAGTTTGGGAAGTGGAGAAGAGGGTAATTGAATTGTTAGGGATGCATCTTGGGGGGAAGAGGTGGAGAACAGTGGAGGATTTATGCAAAGCAGGCAGGGACTTGATTATTCATCAAGACTGGCATATGTTGATTTTACAATCATCTGTAAACTGAAAGTATCATTTAGAAACAAGCTACAAAATAAAATTTCTTTTTTTTGTAGTGACTTCCTTTTTAAAAATCATTTTATGGGGGATGTGGCCATCATGTGCTTATGTCAATTTAATGATTGAGATGTAAGGGTGGAGTCTAGCCTGTTAATCTGGAGATAGCCATTGAGTAGCCAATGAGGCCTCCATGTGGGTATGGCTTTCTCCTGATATGTCTGGGAAATCTCCCGATATTTCCCTCATGAAGATGAGAAGTTATCTCCCCAGTTGTTGGGAGTTAGTCTCAGAGACGATGAATCACGGACAAGACAAGATGGCAGCATCTGAAGAGTCAGAGGAGAAGCCACACGGCTTTGCCCTGATGGAGCCAGACCTCTGAAGCTGGAGAGGCCATGTGGGGACCCCTGCCAGCGATGAGTTGCTTCTGCCACCACTGGATGCTGCTGATGGACCCTGAGCCCTGGAAGCAAGGAGCCATGGGGAGACCCCTGTCAGCGCCAGGATTCTGCACCCACTGACCTGTGACTTCGTGAGTCGGAGGGAAACATTATAGACTGGTATAGAGCATATGGGCTAATATCGTACTTATGACTTTGAACTGGACAGGATTGGGATGCTTTCTCTGTGTTCCATTCCTTTTGTATATAAACCATTCCCTTATATCCTTATGCGTATCAATAAATCTGTTCCTCTAGTCTACCCGGACTAACAGGGGATCATACAACTCTTTGCACAATCCATCCATCCATCCATCCGTGTGTCAAGCACATTTGTATATTTGTTGCCATCATCATTCTCAAAACAGTTTCTTTGTACTTGAATCTTTGGTATCAGCTCCTCATTTTTCCCCTCCCTTTTTAACCCTCCCTGACAAAACCTTGTTAATTTATAGTTTTTTTCCCGCACCACTGCCCTAGTGAGAGTAGGAAGCCCAGCTTTGCTCCTGAAGAGCTGCTTCTGGATTTGAATCGCTAACCCTGTGGGTCACAGTCTTGCACACAACCACTGTGCCACCAGGGCTTCATGTTTTACACTGTCTGATGTCTCCCTTCACTTTTCTGTTGTCCATGCCTCAGAGAGGGTGCTTTATGTAGATCACTGGGATCGGTTTCCTCTTTCTCCCCCCACCTTTCTCTTATCCTCCTGGTATTGGTACTCTCGTTATTGGTCCTGAGGGGTCCATCTGTCCTGGATTTCCAGTGTTTCCAGCTCTTATCTGTACCAGTGTACATCCTCTGGTCTAGCCGAATTGGAAATAAAATTTCTTATGATCGTAAGGTTACAAGCCCACCTATGGGATGAGGATCAAAAGGTAATGGGTGAAGAAGGTCTCAAACTGATATCCAGTCCAGTCTGACCCACCATGACCCAATGGGAGAGAGTAGACCTGCCAATCTGAGGTTATACATCTTTAGGGGAGTAGATAGCATTTCTTTCTCCCACAGAGTGTCTGGTGGTTTCAAACTTCTCCCCTTGCAGTTAGCAACCCAACACAGAACCCCACTATGCCACCGAGTTATTCAATATGAGGGTTTAACAGAAACTAGTATGGGTATACATATAGCCTAGCCTCGGAAGAATCTAGAAAGTCCTTCCCTAGAGGAGAGGTAGACTAAAGCTGTGTTTTCATGGATGCAGAGCCATTAAATCATAGAAAAGAAAACTGGGAAATGAAGGAACTCAATTTCCAGAAGTTCATATTCAAGCATGACATTGAACTGATGAGAGAGTACTGAGAATTGATCCAAAAGGAGTCTCTGAAATCAGAGCAAGAACAATCTAATCCCATTAGAGTGTTGGGGGAAAACAGCAACTCTCAGCCAGGTGGTTGATTCTGACTCCTTTTGACCTTAGAGGACAGTGTCGAACTGCTCCTCAGGATTTCGGAGAGTGTAAATCTTTTTTTGTTTGTTTGTTTTTTGGCATCAGTGCCCTCAGGTGGTGGGAGTAGGAGGCCCAGGCTTTGCTCCGTGGAGCCGGAATTGAACCTCCATCCCAGTGGGCCGCAGTCCTGCGCACAACCACTACGCCACTGGGGCTCAGCCTGAGTGTAAATCTTTTAGGAGCAACAGCCTCATCTTTCTCCCATGGGTTGGCCGGTGGGTTTAAACGACTAACCTGTGGTGAACAACTCATTGGGTAGCCCACTATATTGCCAGGTCTTCTCCGTGCAGGAAAGGAACATGAAAAAAAAGGTTTAAATGAGGAAGAAAGCTTAAACTAGATTTAAATTAGAAAAGAGATTTTCCTTTGAGTAAGGTCCCCGAGCTGCATGGTGGAGAGCAGATTGAGGGAGGGAGCCTGGATATTGTTCATGTTCCCTAAATGGATTTGAGAAAAGAAAGTGACATCTAATAAATCTGTTTCTCAAGCTCAATCCAATTTTAATTTCTTTTTTTTAAGACCACTTTGTTGGGGGCTCTTTTAAATCCATACATCAATTGTATCAAGCATATTTGAACATACATTGCCATATTATTTTCTAAACATTTACTTTCTATCTGAGCCTTTGGCATCAGTTCCTCTTTTT
>PVJH01027374.1:0-28763 GCA_004026705.1 Nesogale talazaci | reverse complement strand
AGAACCAGGAGTGGGTGTGGGGTCCTTACGCTTAGACTCCTGGGGTTCACCCAGAAGACAGAAAACTGTAACCCCAGAGAAGGATGAGACATGAGAACCATGGCGAGTGTGACAGAGACTGAGGCAGCTGGCATGAGCTGGCTCATGGGCTTCCCAGCACATGGAGCGAGGGGTGCTGGGACCCAAGGAGTGAGAGAGCAGAGTGCCTGCTGGCTGTAGACATTCTGAGGGGGGGGGGGCGGCCTTTGGGCAGAGTGTACCAAGCAGGGTAGAGGCCAGGCCCTGAGGGGGCTCAGAGGAGACTGCCCTCTCATCAGATGGGAGACCTGTCCTCAGGGTGGAGAGGATCCAGGCCTGAGGAGAGGGCTGAGAGCGCTGTCCAGTCCTGAAAAAGGGAGTCGTTACTCTAGGTGTTCTGATTAGGAATAGTGTTGTGTTACTTCCCTCATAAACCCCATCCATCATCGTGAGCTCTGTGTGGCCATTGCAGTGAGTTCTTGAGCCCAGCTAGGAAGTAGAGCGTGCCACGGAGCAGACACTTGGTGTCAGGGTTGGTGACAAGGTTATGGGGAGGAGGGGCGTCTGACCTCCTCCTCATAGCACCTGGCACTGGGCTGGTGCTGAGCCTGACTCTCCCTTCTGAGGAGGTGGTCTGTGGCCTCCACACTTTTTTTGTTGATGCATGGGGAATGGCAGTGGTGACCTGGAGTGGGCCCCCCTGGGACCTTGCCCATCTGAGGCAGACTCATAGAGGTGGTCTGTGGCCTCCACACCTTTTTTGTTGATGCATGGGGAACGGCAGTGGTGACCTGGAGTGGGCCCCCCTGGGACCTTGCCCATCTGAGGCAGACCCATAGAGGTGGTCTGTGGCCTCCACACCTTTTTTGTTGACGCATGACATAGAGCAGCCATCACGTGTGAATAATGCTCCTATTCCAGGTTTCTTGGGTCGAATTCTATGTCTGAGGATCACACTTTTCATCTTACACCTCTGCCAGTCATGTGGGTGCATTCTAGTTGCTCCACATCTTCACCAGCACTTGCTGTTGTCTCTTTTTGAGTATAGCTATTCTTGTGCATCACACTCCTTGGCACTGCTTTTTGTTAGCAAGTAATGAAAGGAACCCTGGTGGTGTAGTGATTGAAGTGCTCATCAAAAGGTCCCCAGTTTGAACCCAGCAGCTGCTCTGTGGGAGCAAGATGTGATGTGACAGTCTGCTTCCCATAAGACATATGACCTTGAAAACTCTGAGTTGTACTCCGTCCTACAAGGCACTGTGAATTGGAATCAGTTTGGTGGCAGTTGATTTGGTTTGGCTTCTAATGATGACAACACTGAACATCTTTTCATGTGCGTATCCACCATTGGTGATATCTTTGCTAGAGAAATGTCTATTCAGATCCTAGGTCCATTGTGTTGGTTTCCTAGGACTACCTGAATAAATGACCACCGGTTAGTAGCTGGTGTTCAGTTGATGTTAAGTCACAAAAATTTATTCTCTCCCATTTCTGGAGGCTGGAAGTCTAAAATGAAGATATCATCTGGACCGTGCTCCCTCTCGCCTTATCCACCTTCTGGTAGCCCAGGTGATCTTGCTTTAAGGCAGCCTATCTATAATCGCTGTCTTCACTTGGCCATGTTTTTCTGTGTATGTCTGTGCATCTCTTTTTTAAAATACGGACTCCCCTCCCTGTCCCCTTTGCTATTCAGTCGGTTCTGACCCATGGTGATCTTTTAGGACTGAGTGAGACTGACCCACAGGTTGTCCAGGGCTCTAAATCTTCTCGGAGGCAGTCCCATCTTCTCAGGGGGGCTGCGGGGGTTTGAGCAACAAGCTTCCAGTCAGTAGCCCCACACCCACCACACTGCCTTGTAAAGACCCCCATCATGGTGAGTTAGGACCTAACCAATTCCAGTGAGCGCTTGTTAACAGTGATACCTACCAAGACCCTGTTTCCAAATAAGATCAGGCTCCCAAGATAGGGCTCAGCCTGTCTTTTTTTTTCGGAGGACCACACTTCACCCCATAACATCAATCTTAAAAATGTGACGATGTTTTGACCCTCTGGTTCCATATCTTGGTATTTAGCCTAGAAAAAGCCTCGTACACGTGTGGAGAATGTATATGAGAATATTCATTCAACACTGGGGGGAGGGGGGGCATTGGAAATAAGCTGATGATACCAGGAAGGGAATTGGTAAATATACACTGTTTAGAAAACATCTTTTAGACTGTGACCCATTCATAGTTCACGGAGTTCAATTTACTGTGCTGCAGTAAGAATAGCAAATTGTGCCTAGAGAACAGCATGTACACAACGGGGGAGTCCAAGGCAGATGCAGGCGGGCGGTCTCTCTGAGTCACGGAAACCCCAGCAGCGGCACTTACCTGTGCTGGATTCCCAGCAGAACCGAGCCCGGTGAAGCTTCCAGTAGTGAAGCTGTGTTGGGACACTGAGGAAGCTGACTGCCTGCCTGCCACAGAAGAGCAGGCTCCGTGGACTGGTAGACGCTTCCGTCGTTGTTGGTAGGAGAACCTGCGTCAGTGCCCTGTCAGTAGTCTTCCCCTAGGCATTATGGATCTAGAAGGCTGAGCTCCCTGGATTTGGTAGAGTAGCAGTCGTGGCCATGAACACCACTGGAAGCCGGCAACGTGACCTGTACGGCTTTTGATAAGCATATGGATCTGATCCTCTGTGATTGTGATGAGTTCCAGAAGGTCAAGCCGAAGAATGCCAGAGTGTGAAGAAAGGAGGCTTTGTGCCTGGCGTTGCTGTGTGGGGAGAACGCGGTTCACCATGAGGGGAGCAGAGGGCACCCCTCAGACATACTGCATTGCTCGGGGTCCACTTGCTGGAGCTGCAGGAGGTCCTGGGTTGGTGGGGCAGCTGGCAAAGAGGTAACCCAACATTCCAGGCTCCTGCTGGGTTAACAGGCCTGTCCAAGGGTGTTGGGGCTGATTCCAACTGGTCAGGGCAGCCCCGAGGAGAGGCGCTGTCACAGTTGCTGCAGTGGTTGCTAGTGCTGGCTTTGCTGGGGCCCTAATGCAGTATCTACTGGCAGGTGGCTTCTAGGCATTATGGCTCCTCCCCTCTAAGAGCTCATCCGTGGACCACTCCTTGGACTTCTTTCTGCTTGAGGGCCTTCAGTAGCCTTCCAGTCATGAGACCCCTTCCACTAGGAATTGCAGGTCCACCTTCACTGAGACCCAAGGGTGCTGTTGATCCTTAATCACTCCCCCACCTCCTCTTTCTGTCCCCTCCCACTGCCCTCCCCCAAGCAGCTAAGTAAAAGCGTTTAGAGTTGGCAGTGAGCTTCTGGTCTCCCTGAGAAAGGTGGGCTTTTGTACTCCCATTAGGAAACTCTACCCTGCCCTGTAGGGCCGCCTAGAGTCATCATTGACTCATTGGCAAAAAGAGCTCAATTTTTTGGCTTTGCTGTCTCAATGCTAGCTAATAATAAATGCATAAAGCAATTAAATTATAAACAACAAACAATCTGTTTCCTCCCAGACCAGAATAGAACTGAACAGAAAACAAACAGTCCAAGAATTAAGAATAGTGCTGTATTTCTTTCTGTGGGTCCTGGTCCAGTGTGAACCACTCAACGGTAGAGGGCTTTGTAGGTGGTCTGTTTATACCAAGATCTCTGTGACGTGGGGAAGAGGCATTACAGAATTGCACTGCTGAGTCACCTTTATGTATCCTTTTTTTTGCGGGGGACAAGAGGGGGCGCATCACTGCCCTCTGGTGGGAGTAGGAGGCCCAGCCTTGCTCCTGGAGAGCTGCTGCTGGATTTGAACCACCAACCCAGTGGGCCGCAGTCCCGCACACAACCACTACGCCACCGGGGCTCAGCTCTACCTTTATGTATTTTTGTGTGTAAATATGTAGTCTTAGGAAGGAGAAGATGGGGGTGAGGAGCGTGTAAAACAATTATTTGTCTTACCGAAGTTAGATCATATTTTCATATTGAATGAAGAATGAATAGCAATGAAAAGCAAATTGTTCACAACTAATAAAAGTGCCCTCTGGTGTAACTGTATTCTGAATGTGAATTCTGCCTTCCCATCCACGGCTCTAGTACCCCTCTATAAATGGAGCGTTCAGCTTCCTTGTGTTCTGCAGTATGAATGGACAGTGTTGCTGCCCTGCACAGGCACAGAAAAAGATCGCTCTTTCCGGGAGCAGCTGAGCAAGATCAGAGGGCAGTGGTGGTGTGTGTGTGTGTGTGTGTGGCGGGGAGTGGGGAGGGGGTGGGGAGGAGCGGGCCGGGTTCAGCTCAGGCAAAGGGCCATTCGTTCACTCACCAGACGGTCAGCAAAGATTTGCCCTGCAGGCCATTCTCTCTTTGCCACAGTTCGCTGCTCACTCTTCACCTCCACGCCTTTGGCATTCAGGTCACTGCCATCGAGTCAATTCCAACCCATAGTGACTACTGCAGGGGGCAATGAAGTATTTAATGTGGCTGTGCTTGCCAAAGCCTCTTACTCCCACCCAACAACAATTTCCTACGCGGGTCTGGTACGAAGTGGGGAGAAGATAGATGCCAATAGAGTTCACCTGTGAGTAATTGCTAACAGGTTCCCCTGGAGCGTCCCCCTGCCGTGTATCAAAAGGGCTCGCTGAGAAGCAGCTGGCAAGCTGATCTTTGTCAGCAAGATCCAGAAGTGGAGTGGGCCCTCTGGCCCAGAGATCACTGTGCAGCGGACCTCCTGGATCCAGAAGAATGCTGTGCTCTCAGGAGCAGTAGCACGAACTGAGTGATAGACTTTACAAGCTACTGAGTGAGTTAAGCTGAGTGTTGTTGTGCCAGGGGCTGCCGTGTGGAGTGGGGTGCCTCTGGGCACTTCATTCAGAAGCTGGGTGTGCTGGAACTTGAGCTGAATGCCTTCAGGCAAGGCTTAGTACTAGGTGCTTTTGGACATTGATTAGCAGACCTGAAACTATTCTGAGCATTTCTCTTCCACATTACAATTTGTTAGCATCTCTAATAAACCTTTTAATAATGAATTTTATCAGCGAGTTCTTTGTAGCTATCACAGTGTATATTAGGACCCAGAGAGTTGAATTAGAGAAATAAAATTGAGTATCTTAGTTAAGACCGCACACCTATAGGACAGGATATAACTGCCCCTGTGGGTTTCTTGAGACGGAAACTCGGTACAAGAGTAGAAACAGTCTCCACAATGGCATTAGAGGAAAGAATTAGAGACCAGGGTGGGAGAGAGGCTAAGAGCATTGGGTTGAAATCAGACCAGTTTGCCTTTTGTTTTCTTGTTTTTAGCTTATTAACTTCTGTGGACCTCTGTGACCCCATCTAAAAAAAGATGACAGTACTTTAAAATACCAACGACTTTATTAGCAGAGGCTGTCGCCACTGCTCTGAGTGTGGGACTGGAGGTAAAGTAGACACGGTTATTAACTCTTTTAGTCAAGGAAACATGCGATTCAAAACATTAGACTAGTTGATCAAGGTCACAAATCTCGTATAGGAGACAAAGTCCAGATTTCGATGGACATCTGTTGGGTAGCTTTGCTACTGCCCTTTCTTTTGCCCTGGAGGAAATGCACCCTCCCACGTGCCTGCCGGGTCTTGGGGTGGCCCAGAAACCAAGGTCAGTGAGTGGTGCCTGGGTTTTGGTCTTTTTTTTTTTTGGGTGTGTGGGGGGGGCATCACTGCTCTCCGGTGGTGGCAGTAGGAGGCCCAGCCCCACTGCTGGAATTGAACCTCCGTCCCAGTGGGCCGCAGTCCCGCGCACAACCACTACGCCACCGGGGCTCAGCCCTGGGTTTTGGTCTTAAACTGACCACTTATGCCTTTCCCTTTCTCTCTCTGGCCTCAGTCAGCCCATCAGTGCATGCTGAAACGATCTCAGCCCTCTTCGCTACTGTTTTGAATTCTAGTGGAGCCCTGGGAGGGTGCGAGTAACTGATCAGAGCAGGAGGAGTTACTCACAGAGACCCTCCAGCGCAGTTAGAATCACCGAGGACGAGGACGTGCGTGACAGAGACGGATGGCACTGTTCAAGGTGTGTGTGTGTGTGTGTGTGTGTGTGTGTGTGTGAAATCCAGGTGGAAACTTCGCAGGAGCCCTGTAGGAACTGTCAGTACTCGGTGTTATTTTTTATTTTTTAAGAGTTAGGATGACAAACAGGAGTTTTTCAAGTGTCAGTATTTGCCTGTGGGAAGTTTGTCTTCAGACCAAATTCCTTGGCTTTGCCCGCCAGGGAATCCCGCCAGCCCTGAGTTGGGGGGGCCCATCCAGCCTGTGAGAGCCCTTTAGTGCTTGGGGAGGTCCGTCCCCCACACTGGGAAGGCAGAGCCCAGCTCTAGGCTGTGAGCTTTGCCAGTAACCTGTTAGGAGACAAAAGGGCCTCTGGGCCACCTTTTACAAAAGGTAGTGAGTGGTTGAACTTGAATTTTTTCCCCCCCAATCCAGTAAAGATGATGGACTCTGTCAAATATATGTATTTTTTTGGTCAGAAAATTGGGGGTTCTGTAAAATGAAGAGGCAAAAGTTTCTCATGTCCCCATGAAGATCACTGCGAGTGTTTTACGCACCTGTGCCTTGTTTCGTGTCCCACCCCGCTGTCCCGGGAGGATCTGAGGTTACGGTAGTGCCCGTGCTTCACCCCCCACAGAGCTTTAGCGGATGCGACTTCAGGTTCTAGTTGCTTTTGCAGCGGATGCATTTGACATATCTCCATCATGTTGGGATTTGTCAATCTTTTCAGCTTTTTGGATTCGTCCTGTTCTTGAGGACCCATTTCAATTACAGAGTTACACAATCAGGCAAAATTGCTCCAGGACAGAAGAAATTCATGTTCGGAAGCACGGAAAGAGCCAATTGTCCAGAAGTCAAGCTGGGCTTTTAACCAAGTAGACACCTTGGGACAGTGGAGGGAATTATCGGGGGCTAGACTTAAGAGGGCTGGATTCTGGAATCCTAAAATTATGTGGGTCTCCATGCCTTTCCAACCTACATGGACACTCAGGAAATTAGGTGGTTCTCCCAACATGAGCTCTTTTATGTTTCAAGGTGACAGTGGCTGTTTTCGGCCATTTATGGAGTCCCCCCTACAGGAATACCTACCTTGTTGGGCATTTTGCATTGTGTCTAATTCTTGACTGTTATATGGCATAGCAGGGTGCTCCCTCTACACTGAAGGAAGGAAGGGCACTAGGAGAGGTTCGATAGTTTGCCTGTGCTGGGACAAGCTTAAGCAGGGACTCCAAGGCAGAGACACTTGAATCCATTCTGGTTCAGCTTTCTTCATTGTCTCCAGACCCTCGCCGAACCCGTTTGTAGAACCCTGCCAGCCCAGCTTGCCGCACCGCCGAATGCACTGGCTCTCTTAAAATGCCTGAATGGGCACCCGGTTCCCAGAAGCCTAGCCATTGGGCTTGATAAGCATAATATGGTAATAGTAATGACTCGACACTAATAGCTGCTGTTTGCTGAGTGTGCCCCATGTGCCAGATGTTTGTGTACACCAACCTATTTGATCTTTCCTGGTAGGTGCCGTTCACGTGATTCCAACTCACAGGGACCAGGGGTGTGCGGATTAGCACTGTGCTCCGCAGGGCTTTCAGGACCCCTCAGAGGAGATTTCCAGGCCTGTCTTCCCTGGTCCCTTTGCTTAGAGTCAGGTGCCACTCAGGTACTCCAAGCTTTGCAGGCAGAGGGCGGTATCCTCAGGTAAGAAAGTGAGGCTCCTCAGAAACAACAAAGCCCACAGGGAAGAAGCACACCAGTCTGTGTGACCATGAGGTGTTGAAGGGATCGGGTATCAGGCATCAAAAAACCAAAAGTTATATCATTATAAATGAGGGGGAGTACAGATTGGGGACTCAGAGCCCATCTTTAGGTGAAGCGACATTCCTTTACAGAAGGGCCGTGGGGAGGAGATGAGTAAGTCAGGGTACAGTGTAGCAACGATGAAATATGCAACTTTCTTTGAGTTCTTAAATGCTTCTCTTCCTCCATCCACCACTATCATGATCCTAATTCTACCTTACAAAAATCCGGCTAGACCAGGGGATGTACACTGGTACAGATAGGAGCCAGAAACATGGGAAATCCGGGATAGATGTCCCTTCAGGACCAGTGGTGAGAGGGGTGATACCAAGAGGGTGGAGGCAAGGTGGAATAGAAAGGGGGAACCAGTTGTCCATACCTCCCTGGGGTATGGCCAACAAGGAAGTGGATGAAGAGATACATCGGATAGTGTACAATATGACACAATAATGATAGTTTGTAAATTATTAAGGGTTCATAAGGAGGGGCAGTCGGGGGGGGGGAGGGGAAATATGGGGAGTTGATACCAAGTGGCTAAGTAGAAGGAGGATGTTTCAAGAATGATGATGGCAGCAAATGTACAAATGTGATCTGCATACAATTGATGTATGTATTGATTGTGAGAAGAGTTGTATGAGCCCCCAATAAAATGATTTTTTAAAAAAAGTAAGGAAAATAAATTTCAACCAAAACAACATATCACAACAGAGTGGATGCAGCAGCAGAGTTGTCTTCTATTAACTAAGACATTAAAGATATTGGTAAAATGTAAAACACGTTATCTGTATTAAAATGTAAGAGATTTATTGTTATTTTAATGGATAAATATAAATATTTTAAAAGTAAAAAAAGTAGAAAGTGAGACTCAGAAACACAGAGGAAAGAACTTGGAGGCAAAAATTTAGAGAGGTACAAAAACTAGGCATGTATACCTGTTAACATACTAATATATATAGCAACAGGGACATAGAATATGTACATATATTTAGATGTTAAGTATCAAGACAGCAGATGGACATTGGGCTTCTACTCATGTCCTCCTTCAACACAGGAACAATTTATTCTAATAATCTGGAATTCTGTGATGCTCACCTTCCTGAAACAATTGCTGACGTAAAAATGCATACATAAGCAAATGTGATGAAGAAAGCTGATGGTGCCCGGCTATTAGAAGATAAGCATATAGGGTCTTCAAGGCTTGAAGTTAAACACTTGACCATCTAGCAAGGAAGCAACCAAGTCAGCAAAGAAGGAGCACACCAGCCTGTGTGACCACGAGTTGTTGATGGGATCAGGAATCAGGATCCAAAGACCTAAAAGAAATAATCATATCAATGTGAACAAGGGGGGTCAGAGTGGAACTCCAAAGTCCATCTAGACAATTGGACATCCCCTCTTGGAAGTGTCACAAGGAAGGGACAAGCCAGCCAGCGTGCAGGATAGCATCAATGAAACACACAACATTCCTCTAGTTTTTTAGTATTCCCTATCAAGACCCCAGTTCTACCTTACACATCGACTAGACCGGGCAGAGCATGTACAGTGGCACAGATGAGAGCTCTGGACACAGAGAATCCAGGACAGATAAACCCATCAGGTATAATAATGGGAGTAGTGACACCATGTGAATAGGGGGAAGGTGGGGAGGAAAAGGGGAACCAATCGCAATGATCGATGTGTAACACCCCTCACCAAGGGGACGAAAAATAGAAATATGGGTGAAGGGAGATGGCAGATGGTGTAAGATATGAAAATAATAATTTATAATCTGTTGGGGCAACGAGGATGGGGAAGGAGAAAAGCTGATACCAAGGGCTCAGATAGAATGACATTAAAAAAGAAAGAAACAACTAACTTGTGGCTAGCACTGCTCTTATATAGCTAGCCCATATTTAGCGCACGGAACACCTGGTGTAGGTAGGGCTTTATAAGTGATGCTCCCGAAGATTCCTCAGCCCCAAAGCCAACACTGAACCCCAAAACCTGAGTTTGCCTGCACTGCGTGCCTCCCAGGTGAGTTCAGGTGTGAGTCCTGCCTTGCCAGGGCCTGGTGCTTGCGATGGGAGGCTCGGGCAGTGTGAGCAGTGTCTGTTGTCCCCACGTGAGCTCATCTCTTACTGTACATGTTCTCTCCTAGTGGCTTTGCTCCCAATTTACCAGATGACCTGGATGGCATGCCCCCCAATGCTGCTTTGGGAAATGGTGGTAAGTACACAGAACTGGGCATGCTCAGGGAAGTGGACACTACACCCTGAGTGTCTTGGAGGGTTGGGGCCAGAGCCCAGCTGAGCAGAGAATGGGTGCTCCGTATATTGTATAAATACTGATCTGTTCTCTACCTCTTCATCTAGCCTGGACTCGAGGAATAGGTTTCCTCTGTACACAAACACTTCATGACTTTAATTTCTTGCTGCCGAGTTTATAGAGAGCCACCGATTGTCTACTGAATGGACTGTGTAGCGGTGGATGTTGCATTAGTGACAGTGTCAGACATGGAGTTTTGTTGGCCTCCACTGCCGGGGATCTGCCGTCTGCATCCTGGGCGCCTGCCACATTCCCCCTGTCGGCCTCAGCTGGCATCCCCATGTGGGCTGGCCTGTCCTGTGGAGACAAATAGCTTCTTCGGCAACAGGAGCCCGTGCTAAGGAGATCAGCAGCCTATTGTGTTTATGGCGGATTGCGAGGAGACTTTCTGCTTGGCAGTTTGAGTTTTGCTAAATATTCGTCATAATTTTTGTTTTTAAAAAAAGTAAATGTTGGGCTGAGCCCTGGTGGCATAGTGGTTGTGCGCAGGACTGCGACCCCCTGGGTTGGAGGTTCAATTCCAGCTCACAGGAGCAAAGGCTGGGCCTCCTGCTCCCACCACCAGAGGGCAGTGATACCTAAAAAAAAAAAAAAACTGAAAAAAGTAAATGCTCTCTTAAATGTCTCTGTGGGAAGTGCTAATAATTACTCTTCTTGAATTTTCTGGGAGAAATTTTGACTGTGGTGGCCCCTTTCTGGGGGTAGTGATAAACAAACTCACTGCCATCAAGTCAAATCTGATTTATAGTCGGCCCCATGGGACAGAGTAGACCTGTCTCTGTGGGTTTCCAAGATTATGAATGTTTATGAGAGGAATGTCTCTCTCTCTCCTGGAGCAGCTGGTGGATCGGAACCGCTGACCTTGTGGGCAGCAACCCAACTGAACAACCCATTAAGCTACCAGGGCTCCTTCTCAAAGAGATAAAACCAAAAAAACTAACCCCGCCACCATTGAGGCAAGGCCGGCTCAGGGTGACCCCTGTGGGTTTCCGAGACCGTGACTATTTACTGGGGGGAGAGAACCCAGTCTCTCTCCTGCAGAGGTGCTCGTGGTTTTAGAGCGGCGGCCGGTTTTGAACTGTCGACCCTGGAGCTCTCAACCCCACGCCCAACCTCTGCACCACTAGGGCTCACATTTCCAAAGAGACAAGATCTGTGCAAAAAACATGTAATGTTTAGAGTAGGCAGGGTAGATGTCACAGCATTTTTTTTGAAGACCTTAACTTATATAGTACCTTTATGTTTTCCCTCAGAATCTCTGGACTTTTTCTTTAAATACAAAATCCAAAGCCCAATTTCAACTTTCCATGCCCACAGGCAGTGACGTGACAGGCCTACTCCTTAATTTAAACACTGGTGAACACCTGCTTCAGACCAGGCTCCGGGTGAAGGGTTGGGAATTTGACCTTGGTTCCTGCCTTACAAGGGTTATGGTTTAGCACAGAAGACAGTTGAAATGACCAGTGTAACCAATGAGTGCACCTGGGTTTGTGAGAGGGACTTGGAGAACGATTTACTCAGTGTCTGTTGGTGGAAGAATGAGTGGTACAGGGGAGGTGGGCCAGGAGAGCGTTTCCTGAAACACTGATGTTGGAGCCGAGACTGATGAGTAGGATGCAGATAGCAGGGAATCAGAGGACGGTCTCCTGGCAGAAGTGACGGAGCATCATGGCCTGCATGAGGACCAGAAAAACAAACCTGTGTCCCTTTAGCCTGCCACCACTAAGCCCTGAAGCCTTTTCCCATGTGCACTGTTCACAGGACTGGTGGTGGTAGAGGGTTGGGGGTGGGAGGCGGTGTCCCTGGATGGGTGCTGAGCACCACGACCACCCACCCTCTGTATCCCTTCTTTTCCCTTCTTCATCTGCCTGGGGCTTGCTTCCTGTTTCTTTAAAAAAAAAAAAAAAAAGGAAATTTTTTTAAAAAAGAGAAAGAAAAAAGAAAAACTTAAAAATAAAAATTATTTAGTTGTTGAAAATACACAGAGGCAAACCTAGCCCAATTGAATCCTGTGTCTGTTCACAGAGATTTCATTGCATCGACAACATTCTTTAGTTGAGCAGCTCTTCTCGTCCTTCTTCTCTTCCCTCATTGGCAGGAACTCGCTGCCCTGTACGTTTTCAGCTCATCTAGTTAGATCCCATACAGATAGATCGGGAGGGAGCACTCAGCTATTGTCTCAGTTTAAGAACACTTCAAGGAGTATTTTTGGATCAACTAACTCGGCATAACTTTGGAAAAGCTAACTTGGCAGCAGTTTTAGGGCTTCTTCAGATGCTATGGCTCTAGACAACGAATATCTGATATTCTTGTGTGCACCCCCCCCCCCCGATCAAGGTTGCTTTATAGAATCTCAGATCAGAATGTTCAGTAAGATGGGCATCATCCGGTTCTTCAAAAGCAGGTAGTTGTTCATGGAAGCATTTAGCCACACTCTTCGTCATCTTTCTTTTATTTCTTTCTTTTTTTTTGTTGCTTTGTTTTTTGTTTTTTTTTGGCATCACTGCCTCTGGTGGTCGTGGGCGCTACCCAGCACTGCTCCTGAGAACCGCTGCTGGATTTGAACCGCCAAGCCCATGGGCTGCAGTCCTGCACTCAACCACTTATGCCACCGGGGCTCAGCCCCTAGTCTTTTATTTCTAATTCGCCTTCTTTCTCTGTAGCTCCAGGTGAATAGAGACCAATTGCTGTGCCTGGGAGGGCTGCTTGCTGCCCTTGGTCCCTTCAGATTCTCAAGGTCACCACTGTTCCCAGATTCTCCCCAGGCCCAGTTGTTTTGTGCTCTTTTGAAATGAACCTTATAGATGTCGTTCCATACCATTTATTCCTTTTGGTTACTTTCAAAGCATCCAGAATCACACCACTTGTCACCTGTCTAGAATACTACCACCATGGGCCAGGCCGTCGTCATCTCTGCCCCACATTATCCTAGTTGTCTACTAGTTGGCTAACCCCATCGAGTGTGTTCCCAGAATGAGAGCCAGCGGAGCCAGCGGAAACTCCAATTTGATCTTGTTTCTCCTTAGCTTGGGATCCCGGGTGGCTTCTCATTGTCCTTTGATGGGCCCCCGTGGTTTATACACAGCCTGCCTCCCCATGCTTCTCTGGCCCTTTCCGTTCTCGTTTGACCAGAATCTCTAGCCCAGTGGTGCTCAGCCTTCCTAATGCCATGACCCTTGCATACAGTCCCTCATGTTGGGGTGACCCCCCAACCAGTAAGGTATTTTTGTTGCTACTTCATCACTGTCATTTTGCTACTGTTATGAATCGGGTGACCCCGAGACCCACAGGTTTGAGAACCTCTGCCCTGCAAACTTGCCTCGGCCTTTTCCTGTCTTTTCTCTCTTGTCACCTCAGTGAAACCTTTCTTAAACACTCACTTAAATTTGCAAACCTCACCCTCGTATTTCCTATGTGGGTCCACTTACTTGTCTCCACAGCATTTGTCACTCTCTGACGAACGTACGACAGGCCCAGGAGGAACTGGCTTTGTAGGTTAGGCAGCAGGCTGCTTACTGGAAGGTCTTGGTTCAAAACCACCGTCTGTTTCACTGGAGAACGAGGAGGCTGTCTGTTCCTGTAACTACTATATCATTGTGGAAGCCCTCGGGAGGGTTGATGTGAATTGGCCTTGACTTCATGGCAGAATAGAGAGTCCATTGAAAACATTTTTTTTTGTAACCACCTCTTGAGTGATGACTTGAAGAGACTGGTACTGAAGCTTAATTTGTTAAAAGAATAAATTCATTCATTCCCTCAACACACATTTACTCCAAAAAGTGGTAACGGTCTGTTCGCATCTCTGTCTTGGTCATTGGACAAGGCAAATCTCGAGTGGTGAACCAGCACTTTGTATGTAATAAATATTTGTTGACTAACGAGGGCTATGGAAAGCTCTGGATATTGACAAAGTCTCTAATCACTTGCAAATACAAGTTGACAGGTCTACAGGCCTAACCTGGCCTGATTCCTGCTTCTAGAATAAAGTTTTGTGACACACCTCAACTCTTCTTTGTGTATGAGTTGTCGATGACTGCGTTTGCCCTTCCACAGCAGATGTGAATTGTTGTGGCAGGTCTGAGACTTTGCATGTAGCCTGCACTATCTAAGGTCCGTATTGCCTGGCCTTTTAAGGTTGGCAGAGATCGCCAACCGCTGCTCTGGAGTCTGTTAGACACGTTTTGTTTTAATTACTGACACACCAAGATGATGCTCAAAGCTGCCAAACGAGCACATGACCAGCAGGAAGGAAGGATGGAGCGGGGCCCACATGCTCCGTCTCACGCCCAGCCCGTCTGCTGGGTTTGCCTCTGACAGTGCAAATTGGAGTTCCTTTCAGTAATTTGTACATATTTGAAGCGCTTCAGGACTTGCCCTGGACTCCATTCTGTAAACCACAGGAGACAGAAAATGCAGCATGATTCACGGTGGGAAGGGGTTTGCTTTTTTTCTTCCCGCATAGGAATGTTGAGTGATTTGCACGTCCTGACGTTGTCCTGTGTCTTTTGACCTTTCATAGTGCTCCCAACTGTCTCCAAAGAAACGGTTTCTCCCACCAGAGTGCGGAACATGAAGGACTTTGAAAATGTAAGTGGCGATACCAAATTCTTGCATGTAATCACCCGTGTCTGTCGTGTGGTCCCACCAGGCCCAGGAGGAGCTGCTTGTCCTGAGAACACCTCAGCTGAGTAATACAGCGTTCCGGGGAGGGCTTGTCTCGTGGGTGTTCTGTGGGACGTCACCTGGCCTGGCAGTCAGCCTCTCATGGGTGCTGACTGCATCACCATTTCTCATCTTTGGGGGGCTTGGTGCCTTTCCTGTCTCAGTGGGGAGGTTGTTAGCAGAGCTCCCACAGTGGAGGAGAGCTAGCATTTGCCTACTGAGTGCAGGGTACATTACATGTGCCTTCCATTCAATCCTGGCTATGACTCTTTGAGCTTTTTTATATTTCTCCATTTCACAGATAAGGACTCTTAGGTCTAGGGGAGACTCGTTTAAGGTCGTGTAAGACCTAAGTGGCAGAGCTAGAATTTGAGTCCAGGCAGGCCTTTAATGATTCCCGAGTCATTTCTCATCCCCCTCCATCGTGCTTCCTCCTGCATTTTTCGGGCTTCATCTCAGCTGCCAGTGAATGAAATGTGAGCCTCCCCCCCTGTGCTGTGTACTGATTGTCTGAGAATGCATTACTTGGTGCTAGAGTCGGCCTCCCAGCATCGTGCCTGCCATTTGTTAGCAGAGGAGGCTTGTTGTCAAGTAGTAGGAAAATGAGGTTATTTTCCCCATTCCAATTCTCCTTAACAAGTTACCCGTTCAGCGCTCTCATTTATCATGGGAAGAATTAGACCCTTCCTCATTTGTAACCAAATGGAATCCATACTGTGGAAGACACAGGAGATATTTCTCTGAGGGAAGGTGGAGGACAGAGAGCGAAGGACGGTGCACAATTACGTTTCTCTCTCCCCCTTGTCTTTCCAGAAGAGAGCGGGACTATCTCTGGATTTAATTTAGAATACTCATTACTGCTAATAGTTATCTGCAAACCACCAGTGACCAATTGAAGAAATGACTTGTCAGATCTCTAATGGAAACAAGTAATTTCTGAGCTTTGAGTTGTTATAATTTCAGCGGTACAACTCGATCTATGCTGCGGGGTCTGGGGCGTCAAACGAATGAGATTTGATTATGCCACATCGTGTATAATTAAACTGTGCTCTACTGTTAAATGGTTGTTCCCGTTTTATCATAAGAGTAATAATAGCCCCCACTTATTGAGCTCTTGCTCCGAGCTGGGCATTTTTAACTGTTCCTTTCTTTGTACACCTTATTTTAATCTTCAAACAACTCCACAAGGTATAGAGTTGGTGTTTGTTTCATCTTTGAAGGGCATTTACAAAAATTATTTCTGGATGGCAAAGAGTGAACAGAATCTTAGAATTTGGGTTTCATGCTTTATTGTCTACCCTTTGAGCCGGAAGGAACCTTAGAATGGAATCCAGTTCTCGGGGGCCAAGCCGACACTCAGAGAGGTGAGGGAGCAGAGCTCTGCTCAGAGGCAGGTGGGGCTGCCTGCGGGCCAGAGAAGCCAGACTGTTTGCGGTGTGACCTTGGGCTAGTCACTTGACCTCTCTGTACTTTCCTCATCTCTCAAAGGGGATAGCAGTGGTACCTTCTGCATAGAGCAGTGTTGTTGTTGTTGTTGTTGTGCGTTGCCTTTGAATGACCCCACCTCACAGCAGCAGAGTGAAACACTAGCCGCTCCCACGGCTCCTCACAGTTTCGTCTTTGAGCCCCTTGTTTCAGCCTTTGGATCAGTCCTCTTGACCCTGGCCTTGTACTTTACCACGCTTGAATGAATGATGCCCTTTCCCAAGAACTGGTCTCCGGGTAACTCATCCAAAGTTTGTGAGACAGATTCTCGCCGTCCCTCCTTCTCAGGAGCATTCTGGTGGTGCTTCCTTCCAGACAGAGTGGCGTGCTCTTCCAGTAACGCCACGGGGCTTTCAAGAGTCACCACCAGCCCCGTATTTCGAAGGCTTCCACTCTCCCGTCTTCCTGATTCACTTTCCACCTTTCACTTGCCTGTGCAGAGATTGAAAATGCCATGCTCTGGCCGGCACACCGTGGTCCTCAGAGGGCTGTCATGAGGCTCAAAGGAACGAATTTATGTGAAGCACATATGCATGCCTAACGCAGCACACTTGATGTGGGTGGGTTATTCTCCTCCTCCTTGTTCTGTTGTCCTTCGGATTAGTTTGTCTGCTCTCACATGTGAGACCCACGTCTCTGAGAGTGCTGAGAGTGTGCCTGATGACCTCATCGCAGTGTTCTAGAAGGTGAGGGAGAGTCTTCCCTGCCGCTGTCTTTGAGAATTTATGTTTTTCCTTTATGACTGTGGTCCTTTGCCTGCTGTTAGGTTTTTATGGCCTTAATATTTTTTATTGTAGCATTTTCAAGAGCAAATTCTATGGTTGAAATGGAAATGGCCACAGCGTTCTTTCTGTATCCCTTCTCAGGTCTTTGTAAGTCACGGACATTTTTCATTTGGGTTGAGCTAAAACGCACAGTTTCTATGTGGAGGTAGCTGGAACTTCCTGTAGAATGCTGATAGGAAATGCTCCTGGCATCTAATGCTAATGTTAGAGGCAGCTTGCATATTAAAGAGGGAACCAGCATGCTTGTGAATTTCATGAAGAAACACACGATTTCTCGTATTTCAGTCTTAGATGAATGATACCTGTATGTATGTCAGGAGTGGTAATTAGCTAGGGTGCAGCAAGACATAGGTCTCTTCTGGCTTTGCTCAGAAAATTCCTCCATTCATCCATATCATTTTCAAATGTCGGTCCCGTGTCATACTGTCTGCCAGGGGCTAGGGAAGGGTAGGGGTATTGCAGTGGATGAATACAGACAGGTCTTACCTGCAGGAGGCTTGGAGTTAAGCTGGGGAGCTGGGTTGGGAAAATAATATATTGAGAGAGACAAGTACCAGGGCACTGTGAGAACCCTGGAGGGACTCTGAATCTGACTCAGGGCATTCAGAGAAGTTGCTTCTGGAGCAGTAGCCCCCGACTCCACCTTCTCTGAACTGTTGGTAGCCACTTAGTATACTGTTTTCAGTGTTCACCGTGGCTTTTAGCATGTACCCAAACTCCCTAATGGCAGAATAATATTCCATGTATGCAGACAGCATGTTTTGTTTATCCATTCATGTACGAATGCATTGGATGAGCTTGGAACAAGCCAGGCATCAAAGGTTTTAAGTATAACTCACATGCAACAGTACTGTGCAGTAGGCTTTGTGATCGTTAGTGGCTTCCTCTATAAGTTAGATGTGAATAAAACAATTGTCTCTTCCTGTACCTATCTAGCTCTCTCTCGGTTCCGGTTCTTTGCTTATCACCTTTGTTTATCACCTTTCTGACTTGCTGATGATTTTGTAAGAACCTTATTTCTTGAACATTCTTGACCTTGGCTCAAGCATTTGTTCAAGTATGACTGGCTTGTCTGGCATCTGTACTGTTGAAAAGAGCCCCACTTGTCCCGGCCTGTTTGTATGGTCTGACAGCACCATCATCTGTAGAGGTGCCATGATTTCCGGAATGCCCAGGATTGGGTTTTAGGCCGGATTTTGCCACTGACTTACCTGTAACCTTGGGTTAAGTCCCTAATGGAGCTAAAACCTCTCAGAGCTGTTGTATAAGTTCTGAAATGGAAAGCCCTTCCATGATGTCTGACATATAGTGGGTACTCAATGAAGGCTGTTTCCCTCACTAATCAGAAGATTCTGTCTTCTTCAGTAAGGTACCTCATCAGTTTGCTTTGTTTCTTCTAGCTCTTCTATTCCGTTTCTGTGACCTTGGAATACTGGACTTCTTGACACCGTGTGAGCTCATCCTCCCTCCCTGGTCCTCCAAGCTCAGCGTGCACCCGCTCCCCTTGCATGCGGTGCTCTGCTGGGCGCCTCTTCTCACTCAGCTGTGCCATGTGCATGCACGCTCTTCCCCCTGCCTGGGATGGCCTTTCTTCCTCCTAGCCTTCATGTCAACCTTCAAAGTGACCTTGTTGGAGAAGCCTGGCTGCCTGTCGTGCACATGACCAGGAGCTCCCCATTACTCTCCCTTACAGCGAGTCCTCAGCACCCGACCTTTTCCATTAGGGATCTTGTGGCTCTTTGAACTTGTTTACCATCTGCTTCCTCTACTCTGCCCTAGGACCCAGCTCTCAACCTGTCTGGTGATTGGCACATCATAAATAGGTATTTGCATGAAAACATGACCTCTAAGATAAGGCCCCTTCAAGTTTGGTGAGAAGGGCTGCAGGGAGGACTGAATAGTGTATGTTGGGACAATGACTGGTGGGGGCTGCCGTGCTATTCAAAGTGGTCTGAGATTGGGTGGTTGAGGGAGAGCACTTGTGATCAGGTGGAGCCAGGATCAGGAGAGCATGTGATATTGCATGTTGGGTTTGAGGGTCAGGTGAGGCTTGGAAAGGGAAAGCCAGGGATGAGCTAGAATTAGGCAAAGGAGCAAGAACCATTTGGATGCCGGCCAGACCAGGGAAGTGGTAGGACTACGTCTGTGTTGTTGTGATGGCTATGTGTTCCTGGCTCTGCACACGAGCCTGGCAGCTCCAAGGGCCTGTGAGAGTCGATCATGTGTTATCAGGGCTGCGAGATGGGAGTCCAGGGGTCTGTCTGTGTAGTCCCAGGACATCCCACTTACTGAACTGAGTCTTCGGAGGTCTTACCTTTCCAAGTCCTGCCGGTGCCCTCCAAAAACCAGGCCAGATGGCAGACTGGCCAGTGTACTGCTTTACAGTTTTTTAAACATTTTTTGGAAAGAGATTTTTTTTTATAGTCATGAAAGTAATAATATTCTTGACACCAATAATGCATTTTGGGGACATTTATCCTGAGGAAACAACCCAGTGTAAGGAGAAAGCTCTGTGTACAAAAGTCTTTGGGGGGACTGCATTATATGTGATTGGGAACAAGGGAAATGATATTTTTCATGTATTATCTCTTTGACTTCTTGCAACTAGCTTGTGACGAAGGCTTTTCACAGCTGCAGAGGAAGCAGAGAGATGTAGGTTAAATGACTTGACCATAAGCTTGGCATGACAAAGAAATGGAAAGAAGGCAATGTTTAAACACAGTTAAGAAAAATTATTTTGCAGAGAATTATTCGCAGCAAAATGTACATCAGTTCCACGGTTTGTGCTTATACAGTTTAATAATATTGATTATGCTTGTTGAGTTGTGCAACCAGCCTCACCTTCTTTTCCTTAGTCTTCCTCCTACTTTAACATAAGCACACGGTCCTCTGAGGGTCCTGTTTAGGTACTGGAGTGGCTGCTGTCAATTCAGTCAGATGTAGGAAATTCTTATAAGAGCCTAATGCTTGAGGCAAACCATTTTGCTATTTAAGCTAAACTACTTTTTAAAAAAACGACACCCGAGGCTAGTTTGGGTTTAAGATTTCGAGAGTACTGCCAACCCAAACCAAGCTCCCCCATGCTGACTCAGCCACACCAGCGGGGCTCCAGGATGACCGCAGCACAGGCATTTCAGGGCTTCATCCCGCTCCCATGGCCCCAGAAAGTCTGGATTCTCTGAGAATTCCAGGCTCTGTGGTGCATTTCCCCCTTTTTAGGATTTCAGGCTTCTCCTATAGGCTCTTAGATAACAATGTTCGGTGGTGGTTGCTGGGCACCCTCTTTCTTTTGGTTTGATGACAGAAGAGGCAGTTGTTCATGGAGGCAAAGAGCCACACGTTCCATATCCTCCTCCTCTTCCTGACTCCCACTCCCCTGTTCGAGGAGTAGAGTACAGTAATTGGGCGGTGGATGGCCACTGGACAGCTTTTAAGATTCTGAGCATCGTGCACTGAACTGGGAGGCAGAACAGATGCACCAGTTATTGGGATGTCCCATGAAACCTTGACCCTCAACCTTCAGACCCAGGAAACAAATCCCATGAGATAGTTGATGGTGTGAGTGTTTTTTTTTTTTTTTTTTTTCTATTCTCAAGCTTGAGGGTTTTTCACTAGAACATGTCAAATCCATAAATGCTCATTGAGAAATAGTTAAATAATCGACTGTGAATCAATTTAGTGGAATTTCCTGCAGTCATTTGAAATGATAATTAAGTGTAATTCTGTAGCAATATGAAAGATGCTTGTGATATAATGCTAAGTGAAAGCAATGAAATACAAATTCGTTTCTGTTTTAATTTTCAGAAGCCAAGGCTGAAAAGACTCTGAAAAGGGCTGATTTCACAAAGTGCTTGTATTCCATGTGTTGTTTGTGGTTCAATTTTAACATTCTGTTCTTGAGACCGTGTTGTTTGTTTATAAATAGTTGCCTGCCTAGTAACGCTTCCTGGATGTTTTGAGGGTATGGGAATCAGAAAGCAATTCCAATGCCCTCCTCCCTTTAATGCACGTGGCCTCTGGGGCAGCATTGTCTTGCATGCAGGGTTGTTTATCGGAGTTGAATTGTGGACGCAAGACTTCATGGTTTTCCTTCTGGTGACACTAGATGAGTGTTCTAACAGGTTGGGGAGCTTTCAGAAAGACTTAAAAAAATGCTAGTGGCCTAGTGATCTATTGGTGGAAGGCTTGGGTTAGAAAGTGGGCTACTTCTTAAAGCCCTGTGTATGTACTGCTTCAGTTCATCTAGTTGTTGCAATATTCCTGTGAGTTGTTGCTCGTCTCCTTACTAGTGGAACCTCCTGTGCCTCAAAGAGGGCACATAATTGCTCCAAGATCCCACGGCTCACAAGCGGTAGCTCTGGGCGGGCAGTCTGTCTCTGCTGACCCAGAGCCCCTGCTCTCGCTTTGGCCCCTGGATCGGCAGAAGAGCTGGTTGGCGGAGGAGCTTTGAAACGCACAGCCCAAGTGAGATGCTTTGCTTAAGTGTCAGTTGAGGCCAAGATGGTTGGAGTTGTCCTGATTCTTTTCGTTGCTTTAAAGTGTTTCCTTTTCGGCTGAGCCCCGGTGGCGTAGTGGTTGTGCGCGGGACTGCGGCCCACTGGGATGGAGGTTCAATTCCGGTTCCCAGGAGCAAAGGCTGGGCCTCCTACTCTCACCACCTGAGGGCAGTGATGCCTTAATAAAGTGTTTCCTTTTCATTCTTTCCTGGTGCAGTTCTAGGCTTGGCTAAGTGTTTAGTAAGGAGTGGGGGTCAAGGGCGCCAGAAGGACTGGCCGGCAGCTCCTGTTCCACTGCAGGGTAGAACGCTCCATCCCTCGCCCCAAGGGGACCCTTCCACTACACGTGGGTCCCAAGGCCTGAAACAGGGCAGCTACCGGCCCTGCTCTGGCTTACTTTTCAGCATGACATTTCTACATCGCATTTGGTGGGTCTTATATTGGGGGCATTTATTCCTCCAGACTGTTAAAGCTGGTGCTAAGTTTTCCAGCATCCCATCCCATTCTTTATTATTTTTTTTGAGATGCAAAGGAACAAAAGGAGTTCATTTTCTAGTTTAAGCTAGGGTGGAGCTCACACCACTACCCAGCGCAGCAGCTTTCCCGTAGCCCGACCCCAGCATCCCATTCTTTTGGGGCCTTGAACTTGTTTCTCTTTAGGGAAAAGGGCAAATGAGACAACAACTCTTATGTTTTAAGTTCTTGTGCTGTGCTTAGCACAGCAGTAAGCATTCTAATTACTTAATTTATTTTAATACTGGTAATAGCTCTGTGTGATAGGGTTGATGATGCCATTTTTATAGAGAAGGGAGCCAAGACATGAAATGGCTGTGAGTAAGGGTGTCCAGCTGGTTGGTGTCATTCTTGAACACGGATTGGCTGAGAGTGTACTGCGCTTCAGATACTGTGCTGAACCGGAGGGAGCCGGTTGACAGGGAGGCTCTTGTGGTAGAAGCTCTGTGAATGGAGCAGAGGAGGAAAGAGGAGGAGCCATGATGCAGCGGGAGAGATGGCCAGGAACCAGGTACAGAGAGCTTTCTGGGCCACAGTTGGTGTTCTCAGAGCGATGGAGACGAGGAAGGAGTTTAAGCAGGATGGTGAACCAGATCTGTCTGACTGGAGCTGCGGGGCTTCCATTACATCACACCACCTGGACAGGTTCTTCAGTGTGCACAGCCTTGTCTGTCTGTCCATCCATGTAGCCGTCTTAGGTTCAGACAGGAACACACCAGGTAGCTGTGGTTCGGGCCTCTTAGAGATTTTTAGGTGAAAGGCCAGTAACCAGTGGCCTACACTGCAGAGTGCTGATTGCTCTGATGAGGGATGCAAAGGGTGTGTGGAAGCATTTGGAAGACTCCCCCCCACCCCACCCAGCCCCATAGGGTTAGCCAGAGAAAGCGCCCTGAAGGGAGTGCTATGAAGCAGAGAACCAGGCTGCCTTGGCTGTGGAAAAGATGGTGCTGTCTTCATTTTCTTCATCTGGGCTCGCCTGGTGGTGGCAGTGACTTTCAGAAGGCATTACTTGTCTTTTTTTTTAAATTTAAATTTTTGTAGCTATAAAGAGGCCCGGGTGTTCTTTCAAATGTTGCTAAGAATTTTAGCAGTGTATACAATGTGGGCATTCTAAGCAGACCTCCATAAATATTTTATTAGTAGCTGAGTAATAGAATAAGGCTTCTCTTTATAGGAAGCATCTGGTAGGGGTGGACTTTTTGTGTTTGAATTAATGTTTTATGTGCTGTTTCCTTAAAACATTTAAAAGGAGGCTTTAATGAACCCACCGATTGTTTCTTGTGCTGTTTTTATTAGCCACAGACTTGAGACCCAAGGTGTTAACAAGAGGGCCAGGTGCAGACACAGTGTAATGTAGACTTTGCGTAGCAGTTTCTTTTCTCTAGACACACAAGGACATTTATTAAAAAGTACTATATGCGCCTTGAAATCTTTTTTTCAAAAGCGTTGAGGAAAAAATTGTTTGTAAATGTGTGAGAATGTGTATGTGTAGTGTGTGTAAAATTCGAGACTTGTGTAACCGTCTATCTCTTCATTCTGAATACAGAATAGTCCCATAACTATTCTGAATATTCCCTCATATCACTTCTTTGTGGTTAAGCTCGCCCCAGGTCCAACCTCTCTCAGCCATTGCTCTGGTCTCTGCTCTGAGAAGGGGCCTCTTTCTGTCAGCATCATGCCTCTGAAGCTCGTTCATGCTTCGCTGCGTGTCGGCAGTGGTTGAATGCTACCCATCATGTGACTGTACCACTGTCTCTCCAGTCATCCCCTGAAGGACATTTGCATTTTTCCCAGATGTTGACGATTTTCCGTAAAGCTGCAGTGAAGATTGGTGTGTACATACCTAAGGCATAGGTACACACCTAGGGATAGACTCGTCTAGACACGTGGAAACCTGTGTAAGCGGGTACACTGTTAGCCCCCTCAGCTCTGCCATTCTCCTCACACGCCGCAGTAGGAGGGCTCCGTCTGCCAGATCGCCACTGTTTGACACGGCCAGTGTGTTAGTTAGGTATTGTTTGCTTTACTAAACCTTTTCTGTGGTTGCATGCATGTCTGCAGTAGTGAAAAGGGGATATACAGCTTGTGCTTATTTGTTATTCTTCTAAGGTAAGATTTTCTGTCCACATCTTTTGCCCATTAAAAAAATTTTTTTTCCTTTGGTGGTAGAGGTGGTTTTCTCCAAGGTAAATTATGGGAGGTATTTCCATATTCTGAACACAAGGCCTGTGTTGGCTATGTGATTTGCAAACATTTCCCTCCTGCCTTGCCTTCAACACTTTTTTCCTTAGAACACATGTTTTTAATTTTCATGAAGTCTAATTTATGAACTTTTCTCTCCCCACTCCCACCCCTTGTTAAGGGTCATGCCTGTGATGTTATGTGTAAGGACTCTGCCTCGCTTTGAAGCTTTTCTCCGGTGTATTCTTGTAACAGTTAGGTAGTTTTATGTTTTGCAGTTCAGTATAATGGTCTCATTCGAGTTAACATTTAAGATGGGAAGTTTAGATCTAGGTTCATTTTTTCCCCCAGTTAATGTCCTGTTGATCGACTACTATACAAAGACTGTTCTCTATTAAATTCTCTCTGTGCCTTTGTGCAGAATCAGTTGACGTGGTTTGCGTGGATGTGCTTCTTGACTGTTCTGAGCTGCTCAATTCAGGGCCTACCCTTTCATCAGGACCAAAATCACTGTTAATGATTACAAATTAATTAGTGTGCATTTTCCAACTTTTATCTTTTTCAAAATTGATTTGGTAAACAAACAACTTGGTTATTCGGTAAGGTGACCAGACGTCCAGCTTTTTAACAATTTAACAATGTCCCACAGCATTTTAAAACTAAAATAAATATATTACAACACTATTTTTGCGTTCCATGAAAATTTTTGTTGCTCCATATAGAGCAAATTTTTAATCAAGGAAGCCCCGCCCCTTTCAATGGTGTCCCACTTAAAATCTGGTCACTTTATTATTATTGGGTCACCTCGTGATTTTGAAAACTTGTGAGACCCAGAACTCCACAGGACTCCTTTGTTTTTTCAGTCTCGCAAGTTTCCCGCCTTCGCGAGGAGGGTGTCGTCTTTACTACTTTTCTGTGCTTTCTGTTAATGGGAGATAGGGTGAGTTCGCCTTCTTTGACTTGGAGATCCACCTTAAATAAGTCTTGGGTTTCTCAGGTTTCACTGTAGAGGTACTAGGAAGTGATTTTTTATTTTTTATTTTGATCCAGCTAGTATCTTTTCCAGGGGTGGATTAAGGAGAAGTTTGCTGGATAAGCTAAAGGAAAAATAAATCAGGTTTTTCCTGTTAGGCAGAGAAGGTAAGTTGAAAGCACAGTCATTGGAATCAGACATGGCAGGATATGAGCCTCCACTCTTCTACCATGGGAACGACCTCTAATTTTTGTGCATTAATATTGGTCATGGTTTTGTCATATTGTATGAAAATTGCAAACTTGTGTATAAACACCTTGCTCAGTCCCTGTTATGTCACATGTGTCCAGTAAATATCAATTATTTTAATCTGTTCTTCTTTAGTTGCAACATTTTTTTTGAAATGATTCAAACTTATGGGAAACTTACAAAATTGCACAGCATACAGCATGCGTTACCTTTTCTCAAATACTTTAAAAGAATTTTCTTGACATTTAACCCACAATTCAATAGATTAACCATATGTAAAGAGGCTGTGTAGTCATCCCTGCAGTCAATTTGAGAACATTTTCTAATATTTTGTGCTCATGATTAGTTCCCCACTTTCCCCAGCCTCCCCTGCTATAACTCCAAGAAACTATTAATCCAATTATTGCATCTGTTGATTAATTTAGCCTGATTTCATGTAAAGAAAAACTTTACAAAAGCAAACGGCAGCAAAATAACCCCCCCCCCAAAAAAAAAAAAAAAAAAAACCCAACAACAGTAACAAAACAGAAAAATCTCCGTTGGAAAAGATAGAAGATTTAAAACTAGACAAATTTAAAATGGGTCAAAAGAGAAAACCTGTGATGATTGTTAAATTGTAACCTAACTACCTAAACCTGCATTAGTCCACTCTCCAGTGCGCTCTGTCTGATAGCAGGGCATTCACATCCCTGGTCAGTGGTCAGAGGGGATTCACCAGAGGCTTGCTCTAAGTAGCACTCTTAGCACATCCACCCACCCACTCACCCATCCGTCCACCCACCCTCCCATTGTTGTGACGAATTTTGAAGGGAGAATGTACTTTGGCTTCACTTTGGCTCTACTTCCTCTTGATTGGATTCTTGATTGAAAACCTTTTGTAGGTGAGCTTAACTTGCTGGACTTTAGTTCATGAGACATGGGATACTAGTTTGTTTTGTCATTGGGGCGGTTAAATCCGTTTTCTTGATGAAAAGTGGGGGCTGCTAAAAGTCTAAATTGTGGAGGTACATTTTCCCTTTTGTAATTTCCAAGCCATCGATGGGGCCATATATTGAGACTGTGTGGATGCCATACTGTCCAGTGACCCAGTTCTTTGTAGCATCGAGGATTCTTACTCAAGTCAATGGTTAATATAGAGGGTGTATAATGGTGACTTTCTGTCCCCGCTATTCTTTGGGCATCCTGGTACACGCAGTGGTTAAAACACAGCTGCCAGCTGCATGGTCAGTGATGTGAATGCCCCACCTGCTCTGTGGGAGAAAGATGTAGCAAGCTGCCTGCTTCCATAAAGATTACAGCCTTGGAAACACTGTGGGGCTGTTTGGTTTTGCCCTGTAGGGGCGTCATGTGTCACAATGGACTTGACCTTGATTGTCAGTGGGCTTTGAGTGCCTCGTTATTTCCAAAGATCCCTGGTGGTGCGGTAGCTTAGTGCTTGGCTGCTAACTGAAAGGTGAGCAGGGTGACCCCACCAGTGGCTCCATGAGAGACGAGCCTGTGATGTGCTCTCCTTCAGACCATTGGCCCAGGAACGGTAGAGCAAGTTCACGGTGCGCTGTAGTGAGTTGGAACCGGCTGGATGGAAAACAACAACTAACAACATTATTATTATTAACTTGATTTCTTTTCTAACAAAAGATCTCTTTTTCCTTTCTGTTTACTTACCAATGCAATTAAAAAAAATCATTTTATTGGGGGCTCATACAACTCTTACCACAATCCATCCATCCATCCATCCATCCATCCATCCATCCATCCATCCATCCATCGTGTCAAGCACATTTGTTGCTCTCATCATTCTAAAAACATTTCCTTTCAACTTGAACGCTCGGCATCACCTCCTCCTTTTCCCCTTCCCGCCCTCCCCCTCCACAGACCCTCACCCTCATGAGTTCTCCCCTCCCCCGGTCATCATTCATTCTGTCATCATTTATTTTGATGTTAAAAATTATCCCACATTTATTTTGTGAACCCGCTCACCAGTTTCTCGGGGCTGGTCCCATTTCCACAGAAAGACGCTTTCTCTGGTGTTTTCCATCGGAGCCTTCCAGCGCCCTTGGAGCGGGGCTCCCTCTGCTGGGCTCCACTGCTCTCGCTAACCTTCCCGCGCTTCTGTTCCAGCAAATCACTGAACTGAAGAAGGAAAACTTTAACCTCAAACTCCGCATATATTTCCTCGAGGAAAGGATGCAACAGGAGTTTGACGGCCCCACCGAACACGTCTACAAAACGGTGAGTGGGCAGTCTACTGCGGCCTCTACTGCCTGCTCGTGAGTGCTTTCCTCCTTGACAACAGCCGCCCCCCGCCCCCCCCCCCCAAAGAAACGTGACACTGGAGCAGGTGCTTTCCTTTCCTTCAAGTTGCTCTCAGGACACTAGGCCGGCCGGCATATGAGCAAAGAGGAGGCGCTCGTTCTCTCTCTCCCTCTTTAAAACCTGTGGTCTAACTTAGCCATCTTTTGCCACAAGGTTTTTTTGGGGGTAAGTTGCTTATTGCTAGGAAAAATATAGTAGAATGGCAGGGTGGCTTTGGAACTAAATACTAAGGCCACTGACTAACTTCTCTAACTTAAGGGCTTCCTTTTGAGTCAAGGATACGATCGTTACTTCACAGAGCTGTTTGTGTGGATTAAGATCAAATGATAGATGAAAAGGGCGCTCCTTCCCCCCCAACCCCCCTCCGGCCCAGTCAGTGCTCGACCATTATCATCACCGCCTTACTGAGGCTGTCTTTGGCAGCCCAAAGTGAGGATTGTCAGTTTTCCTGTGATGTGACGATTCTGCATTCTCTAAGTGTTGCTTCTGTCAAAAAAAAAAAAAAATCTATTCCCTTCTGATGTCTTGACCTGGAGGTCTTTGCTGAAAACAACCCTTGGTTCTGAAAGTTGAAAAGAACTTGGTTTTCTTGAACAGACAGGAGTACAAACAATATTTCATTGCCCCTTTCTTAGCTTTCTCCCCCAGATTAGTCCTTAGTCTGGGAATGATCAGTCCTTTCTGAAGTTTGCACCAGTGGAAACTTTTGAAGAAGGAGAAAGAACTCTTGGCGGGTTTCAGCAGATGAACTTAGATCGACTTGTCCTGAAGAGGGCTTGTTCTCCACTTCTGAGCCCTTTCAAGAATTGAAAGGCTCCCTTGTCCCTGAGACATTCTCCCCGCCCCCCTTGCAGGGTGGGGGTGGGAAGATAACAAGGAAGTCCCCTTTTCTGCAGTCTAAATCGTGAAGTAGTACCAATGGCCTGCAGTATTGGGGATGTAAATAAGGGGACAGGTGTCTCCGAGCTTGTGTCAGCTCCTTGTTCTGGTCATTTGTA
>PVJH01027373.1:0-28739 GCA_004026705.1 Nesogale talazaci | reverse complement strand
TCTTTTTTTTTTTTTTTTTTTGGTAGCCAGCATTCTTCTTGAATGGCGAGCAAGCCCTCAACTGCGGAGAAATATCTATGGCCTATCTTCATCATTAAGACCACTAATTAATTATACAATCAGACCTGCAAAAGCCAGGAGCTGTATTAGGGAGAAACCTGAAAGTGAAAGGAAACTGAACTATTTTCCACTAGAAGGAAGTGGATACAACGGCACCCTGTCCGAGTCAGGAAACTCAAGAAAACTGGGCAAACAAGGAAGACTTATTTAGCTCCGGCTCTCACAGGTTTGATTGTGTTTTGAACTGGACTTTCATGGTTCAATGAAAGAAATGGACCCTCTGAGTATAAAGACTAAAGGAGAAGAAGACCAGTTCTGGTTTTCCTTGTGTTGAGAAGAGCAATCATCAGTGTCTGTGTATCTTTCCACTATCAGCATACTGTGAGGCAGGAACACCTGGAAAGCCTGCTCCATAGCACGTCTCCAAGGCGCAGAATCAGAGCTGGCTTGTTTGGGCCTCAGGGCAAAGGGGAATGTGTTCTTCCTCCCTTCATGTGCCAAGAACACCAAGGAAATTCAATATGCAGTTGCGTCTGAGGGCCCCAGACCCCAAGGGAGTTGGTGGCATATTGTACACCACGATGATTCTCTCGCTGCAAATCTCCACTTTAAAATGCAGGATCTTGCTTCTCATTTGCGTAGGTCATCTGCAAGGGAGTCTTCTGAGATGACTTATGCAAGGTGATTAATTTTCCAAGAGAAAAGTAATTGAAAAGTAACCACGAAGCCCAAGTTTGAGATCAAAAAGAATCATGAAATTCCAATGCAAGCATATCCTACTTTTATAAACCTCAATTCAAAGAAATTTATGAAAGCTTCATTGTGGTGGAAGAATATTTCTGACGACTATACAAATAAACAATACTGTGTACAAACCTGAAGTTTCCGAGGGTCTAAAATATGGACTATGAGAAGAATGAGGCAGACAAGTTAAGTGAAAGAAATCTTAGAGGAATGCATTGCATGGGGTGTGAAAAATAGGCTATTGTAACCATGACTCAGTACAAGGAGCAAGGCCTAGAGGAAAGAGCACAGAATTTGGACTATAAAGAAAATACAAAGCCTCCAATGCAGAGCTATGAGAAGAGGAAATAATTTTACCTGCTTAATGGGAAGGGTGGCGTGGGACCAGGCAGTGTGGTGTTCTGTTGTACACAGGGTCATTATGAGTCTCAACCTACTGCGTGACACTTAGCAGCAGCACAAATGGGAAAAGCTTTCGGGAAACTTATTGTTTTCATTCTTGCTGTATCTCTACAAAATGGATCGTTCAGCTCTGCGTGCCTGCTCTAAAAGAGAGGGGGAGAGAGGAAAAGAGAGAGAGGATACTCCGTGAGCTTTGACATTCTCATTCTCTTTCTTCATCATAGGAGAATAAATGCATGAAATGGAAATGGACAGGAATATGGTCCAGGATTAAAAGGAATGATTTAGAATTTCATGGTTAGAAGAACAAAAACGCATTAACATGGGGGATTAGCTTAAACTGATCACTTCCCACACGAAACCAGGCACCTTATATAGATAACCTTGGGGGTGTTTTGTTTTGTTTTGTTTCTTTTAATCATGGTATTGGGGAGTTCTTACAGCTCTTATAAAATTCCATACATCAATTGTATCAAGATATTTGTATATGTGCTGCCATCATCATTTCCAAAACATTTTCTACTTGAGTCCTTGGTATCAGCTCCTTTTTCTCCTCCTTTCCTCCCTCCCTACTCTCCCACCCTCGTGAATCCTAGATCCATTATATATTGTTATTATTATTTTGTCTTACACTGTCTGTGGTCTCCCTTCACCCGCATTTCTGTCATCCAACCCCTTTAGTGGTGGGGGCTGGGAAACTATATATCCAATCTTGGAATGGGTCCCTTCCTTTCTCCCCTTTCTCCCTCTACAACCAGCCCCCTACTCTCATGATTTTGCTGCTCCCACTACAGTTTCTGAGGGTTTCATCTGTCCTGAATTCCAAGAGCTCTTATCTGTACCAGTGTGTGTTCTCCAGTCTAGCCAGATTTGTAAAGTAGAACTGGGTCATGGTACTAGGGGAAGGAAGCATTCAGGAGCTAGACTAAAGGAATGATGTGTGATTCATCAGTGCAATATTACACTTTGGTTTAATCATCCCTTCCTTATAACATATCTATAGAGGGAATGTCCAATTGTCTACAGATGAGCTTTGGCAGTCTCCACTCCACCCCTCTTCATTCACATCGATGTAGTTGTTTTTTTGAGACCTTTTTATACATGGTACCTGATCCCATCAATACCTCCTGATCACACAGGTCTTCTTCTTTCAAGCAGACTTATTTGCTTCTCTGCTGGGTGGCTGCCTTTTAGACCCCAGGTGCTATATCTTTCAATAGCTGGGCACCATCCACTCTCTTCACCACAATTGCTTATGTATCCACCTTGTCTTCAGAGATTGTGTCATGATGGTGAGTATCAAAAAGGATAACCTCAATTTTAAACAGAATTTTTAAGTATAAAAGATAATAAAAGAGTCTCAGAGAAAAGAAATTACAGACAAGACAAGATGGTAGTGTCTGAGCTGCTGCAGGAGCCGGAGGAGAAACCACATGGCACTGTCCTAATGGAACCAGACCTCTGAAGCTAGAGAAGCCATGGGGAGACCCCTGCCAGCGCTGACATTCTGTACCCACTGACCTGTGACTTCATTAGTCAGAAGGAGACATTATAGACTGGTATCAAGCATTTGGGCTAATATCGGACTTATGACTTTAAACTAGGCTGGGTTGGGATGTTTTCTCAATGTCCTATTCCTCTTGTATATAAATCTTTTCCTAATATCCATATGTGTGTCTATGAAATTTGTTCCTCCAGTCTACCCGGACTAACACATTATATGTGTGTCTATGAAATTTGTTTCTCTAGTCTACCCAGACTAACACATTATGGTACCTTAGGAGTGGGGTACTACAGGAGCAAATCATAAGATGGAGGGTGGATGCTTGTTTGACTTTTGCTTCATGGTACTGTTATTTCTTTGGAGCCAGAAGTCAGATATGTCCTTGCCATTTACTGAGTTATTTTCTGGAAACAATGTGGAAAGTTAAAGTTTTGATTACTTTGTTTGGATGCTGTCTTTGGTTATTCCTATATAAAATGAGGATTCTGCTCAAGGACAATGGTTAAGAAGGTCAAAATGCCTGAAGGAAAGCAGGGATCTGTTTTGGTGCCTTCAGAGACCTAATTCAATGTTTCTGTGTAAACAGTAGTTTAGATAAGGATATAGATAAGTTTAAAAAGTATTGACCTTGACTGTTTTAAGAATTAAGTTTAATTTCTGACTATGCTATTTGTACTGATTTCTTATGCCTACTATTGTAAATATAAGGATGTATAGAAGTGTTTATTGGGAAGTATGAAAAGAGTTTGTAAATCCAGTTACCTCAAGCCAAGCATTGACCTCTAAAGGGTTTATGACTCAGCTTCAAAGACATCTCTGAAGAGATTAGCCCCACCTTGTCCTTAGATGGGTTTAGGACACACCTGGAAAGACTTCTCTGAAGAAATTAGCCCCACCCAGTCTTTTGGAGTACTCAGGATGTTTGCATTCTTAGAGAAGGTCATGGTGACCATTGAAGAAGGAGGAAGTTTTCCTTTTTTGGAAACTTTGAACTGTGGTCTGTGCTAACAGCTGGAATATGGAACCATGAAGATAACTCCTCTCTGGGACTCCATGTTAAAGGAAACCTGTGGCAGGCTGAAATGCTTGCTAGGTTTCCACCTGGATCTACTTTTTGAGTAGAAATAGAAGAACTGTAGCAATAAATAGATGGGTTGAATTTGGCCACTGACACCGTGGACTTGGTTCACAGGAAATAGAGAAGATGAGAGCAGGTTGACTGGTCTGAAGTTCATGTCCTAAGCATGTTGAGAATTTGTGATAGGACCATGGTCTAAAGGAAGGCGACCAATGGATACCATGGTGAGGCTGAGACAGCCTACCTTGAGTTTGCCAGAACCCAATCAGAGGAAGAAAAGCAATTTGAGTCTGTGAACTGGTTCATATCACTGCTGACTCTATGGATGGCCTGTCCTGATTTGACTCTGCTAATGGACACACACTTCACCAGTTTCCAACTGGAATGCAGATTCTTCATGTTGAAAGATATGATTATTTCCTCAAAGCACTGAGTTGATATAAGTGTGTCATATAGAAATTAGATACCCAAAATGGGGGAACAAAGGCACAAGGTGGTTGGCTTGCAAACCCTTATAGATGGTGGAATATATATTCATAGGATAATAGGATCAAGGTGTAGATATTTTGTAACTACAGTTATAAGGCACAGGATATCTTTTGCTTTGTTCACTTATAGAAAGTTATTTTTAAATGATAGTGACACATGTGGAATTGTATGCATTTTAGTTTTATCCTGTTAGGTATTGATATGATTTTATTGGTTTTATTGAAAGTTGCAGAGTTATGTGAAAGTGTGAAATTAACAAGGGGTGGTCTGTGGCAGTCACGTGCTTATGTTAATTTCATGATTGAGATGTAAGGGTGGTGTCTAGCCTGTTAATCTGGAGATGGCCATTGAGGCCAATGAGGTCTCTGTATGGACATGGCTTTCTCCTGATATGTCTGGGAAATCTTGCGATCCTTCCCTAGTGAAGATGAGAAGTCATCTCCCCAGTTGTTAGGAGTTAGTCTCAGAGACAAGGAATTACAGATAAGACAAGATGGCAGTGTCTGAGCTGCTGCAGAAGCCAGAGGAGAAGCCATACGGCCTTGCCCTGATGGAACCAGACCTCTGAAACTAGAGAAGGCATGGGGAGACCCCTGCCAGCGATGAGTTGCTTCTGCCACCATGGGATGCTATTGATGGACACTGAGCCCTGGAAGCCAGGAGCCATGTGGAGACCTCTGCCAGTGCCGGAATTCTGTACCCACTGACCTGTGACTTCGTGAATTGGAAGGAGACTTTATAGACTGATTTCAGGCATAGAGGTTAATATTGGACTTATGGCTTTGAACTAGACTGGGCTGGATGTTTTCTCAATGTCCTGTTCCTCTTGTGTATAAACCTTTTCCTTATTAAAAAAAAAAAAAAGATGATAAAAATTGGCTGAGCCCTGGTGGCGTAGTAGTTGTGTGCAGGACTGCAGTCCACAGGATTAACTGTTCAAATCCAGCAGCAGCTCTCCAGGAGCAAGGCTGGGTTTCCTACTCCCACCAGGGCAGTGGTGACACACAAAAAAACTATAAAAGATGATAAAATTAAAACTTAAACAGAAATTCCAGTTACCAGGTGGCAAAGGCAAATCACAAAAGCACATAAAACAAATGCTTCACTTTTTTTGTAGATAAGAATGTAATTACTGAAGGGCTGAGCCCCGGTGGAGTAAATGGTTGAGTGCGGGACTGTAGCCCAAGGGCTTGGTGGTTCAAATCCAGCGGTGGCTCTCAGGAGCAGTGCTGGGTAGTTCCCATGACCACCAGAGGGCAGTGATGCCCCCCCTAAAAAAAAAAAGAATGTAATTACTGGAGAATAATTAATATAACAAATATTTATTAGCAAATTAAATCTACACATACTAATACACTGAATTAAGCGTCACCATGTATGATGTTGGTGAATCAAAATAAATCAAAAAGTAAGGTAGAGAAAGGCACACTATCAAAACACAAAGAATGTGCTGGGAAAGTTTGGGCATTCCTTTTTTCTTTCCGTCTTCCTTTCCTTCCTCCCTCTCTTCTTTCCTTTCTTCCTTCACCCCTTCCTTACTTTTTTACTAATGTTAATGCCACCCAAAATATTATTACTCAAAAACACACCTGAAAAACAAGAAAATGTTATTTTTTAAAACTATTTTTTCTTCATTTTTAAGGTTAACAGAAAATTTAATGAGTAGTACATAAATTTCCCATAATCCACATTCACTCCTTACAGTTCCCATCATTATTAACAGCTTACATTAGTGTGACATGTGTGTGAAAATCTATTAACCAATGTCAGACCATTATTATTAACTAAATTCCTTATTTTGGTGCAATTCTTGTATTATGCAACTCTACAAGTTTTGACAAAAGCATAATGTCATGGATCCATCACTTCAGAATCACCTAGAATAGTTCCACTGACTTAAAATTCTGCCTGTTTTCACTATTAATCTTGCCCCCTAATTACCTCTTCACTGTCTCTATAATGTTATCTTTTCTGAAGCATTATGTCTTTTGAGCCATACAGTACATAGCCTTATGAAGCTGGCTTTCCTCTCTTAAAAATATACATTGAAAGTTCTTTCATGTCTTCTTTTTTTAATAAAAATTGTTTTATTGTGAATTGGATGAACGTTTAAGAGCAAAACAGTTTTCCATTCAACAATTCATATACTTTTTGCTTCAAGTCATTTAATTGCAATTCTCACAATGCAGCATCATTCCCCCCCACTTCCTCCTTGAGTTTGTGTTGCTATTCTGATCTCCAAATGCTTATTGTTCTAAGCAAGACGTACCTGCCTAGAGTTATTGTTCTCCTCAGAGTCTATTGTTTGGTTCAAACTCAAGTCTTAGAGGTGGTAGGAAGTGGAGGATGAGAATGGTTTCATTCTCATGTGATTAAGAGTATAGTCTCAAGAAAAGCACTATCTGTAGCCAAGGGGTAAGCCTCATTTTTCTTATGATTTTGAGTTTGGTTCCACATTTCCCCCCACTCTCCCTGAGACCTTCTAATGCGATTCCTCTTGGAGAGGTTGGTATTCCTAGGCAGGAATCACCTTGTTTTTCTGATCCAAGATGAGATCTGGATGGCCCATTAGTTCATTGGACTAGGTGCTCCTGTACAATTTCCATTTTATTCATTCTTCTTTGCTCTGAATTGGGGAAGATCAGTAGTTTTGCTTCAGATGGCCTTTTAAGACCTGATTTGCCACTCACCGAAGTGGGATTTAGACTATCGTTTCTGTGAAGTGTGTTCTGGTAATTGACCTTTGGGTCTCCCAAGTCCTGAGCCCTCCAGCCTAGTTTTGTGTTTTATGTCTTTTTGTATCTTTATAGCTCATTTCCTTTTTGTTGCTGACTACTATTCCATTGTGTGGCTGTATCATAGCTTGTTTATTCAGTCACCTTTCATAACTATCTTGCTTGATTCCACTCTGCTTAATTTCCTCAGCTAGGTAAGAAACTTTTTGAAGATCATATGTAATAAATCCATTATTCTCAAGAAAATCCGAGGTACACTCAGTAAAGCCTAGCTTATTAAGTGCCAACATTAGAAATAAAGAATCTGGCACACTTGAAAACCCAATCTTCATGATATTTTAAATGTAAGAAGGTAAGCAAATAGAATTTTTTTTCAAATAGAATTTTTTGCTACCCCAGGCAAATGACATCATTTATCCAGTCTTGTGAAGGGTGTAGTGCACGCTACCCAGGGTTACAAACCACTCCTGAAAATCCTCGAAGGAGACTGGATAATGAACAAGATCAGCACATACTCAGAACATCAACAAGACAGAAACACCCGAGTGGTCCAAAGTAAAGAGCAGATAGGACTCAAGGAAAAGAAAATGTCCTCATACAAGACCGGAAGAGCCACCCCAGTCAACTCCTAGGCCTGCCTAAAAGTACTGGTCCAGGCTGGGTATCACAAATACCAAGTACCCTGCACTTCTCAGTTTCTTTCTTTTTCAAAAATGTCATGTCACTTTCTATTTCTCTTTTCTCTCCTTCCTTGTTTATTTTGCTTTCTTCTTCTTTTTTTCTCTTATTCTCAATTCTAATTTTTGTTGTTGTTGTTGTTTGTCTTTAGTTATTTACTTATTTTTCTCGCGCATGGTGGAGATATCATTGCAAACACTGCCAAGTCACATCAATGCCTCCTGCATCCCCATGGATTTGGCAGGTTCCACCACCTGTTCTGTGCCATTGGATTAATGCTAGCAGTTGGTCAACACCAGCCAGGGCAACTGCTCTGCAACTGCTCTGTACAAACAATAAACAAAACATAGCACACATCTTCAATCTTCTACCACAGGTGGTAGTGAATCTGTATAGCTAACCTAGGAGGCAGAGTGGCAAGCGTCCACACACAAACCCTACCCACCCTACCTCCCAATCACTTGAATATATTCAAATAAAATTAATCCAAAAGTCTGAGGGAAAACCACCAATGCATACTCACCAAGTAAAAATAAACACAACACCATTACAAATGTCTCAGAGATAGCAGATAGCTTTAGTTCATACAAAGAAACAAGATAGGGTGACTCAAACATGGGACCAAAACACAGAGCCAGAAAATATTCCTGAAGAAGAAATGATATTTGAGCCCCTTGAAAAGGAATTAAAAAAGGTTGTATATAGGTTCCTTAAAAAGAGTAAGAGAGAGATGAAGGAAAACAAATACAAACTGCTAAAAGGAAAATAATACAAGAATAAACTGGTAACATAGGAAAAAAAACAGAAATCAAGCAAAAGTAACAAATACAAATTAAGAAGGCAATATTAGAATTTCACATCTGAATTACAAGTTGCAAGGGCAAAGGAGTACAGTTAAAGAAGTGGAAGACAATTCAAAACTTGAAGACAGCCCCCTCAATGGTGATTTGTTATAGGAACAAGCAAAACAAAAAATGCCAAAAAGCCAATGGGTTATGTCAGACACTCTAAAGATTATTTTATGTGTGATGGCAATTCCAGAATAGGGAGAGATTTTTTTAAATCACCAAGAAAATGGATAATTGTTTGTTAGTTTGAGAATTAAAACTGAAGGGTTGGAGTCTAGTCTATCAATTAGATGAGGCCAATTAGATGAGGCCTCTGTGTGGGCACCATTTTCTCCTGAGAATTCTGGGAAATCTGGAGTTTCCTCCTTGGCAGCAGAAGAGACATCTCTCTCTCTATCTGCTGACTCCTTGCAAGACATCCCTGAGGAGAAGACACATGGAGTCCCCTGCCAGCGTTGAGCTGCTGACAACACCCCAGGTCCAAAGATCTTCCACACATTGGCTTGTGACCATCCTGCACTCAGCATCATTGCATGTGTTTCATGAGTCTGAAGAGGACTTTATTGATTGGTGCTGGACAGAGAGGCTAATATTGGACTTATGGTTTTGATCTGGACTGGGTTGGGGTGCTTTCTTACTGCACAATTAGCCTTTATATAAAATGCTTTCTCATAACACATATGAGTTTCTATGGATTTGTTTCTCTAGTCTACCCAGACTAACACATAGGTGAATTGACACAGCAGCTACAAAATAACAGAAAGTGTGAGGGTGTTACAGGTCCAGGAAGTATTGAATTCAGTTGTACAGAGAGTTGCTGTCAGCCCAGACACCTAAGTATCAGGAAGGATAAGATGTGAATTGAAGAAATTCAGTAAGCCACAAATTTCATGTCATCAACAATATCATAATAAAATTTTTCAAACACAAAAAAAAAGAATTCTGAATAGAGCTCAGGAAAAATGAAAAGTTGCCTACAAGGCAGCATGCAATACATATACAGTACATATAAAACAAGGCTCCAATTCCTCCCCAGAAACCATGCAGTCAAGAAGAGAATAGGATGACATATGTAAGATCCTGTTGCACAAAAGAATTATATGTGCAGGATAAACAATCCCTCAAGTACAAAAGCAAACTCAGAAAAATTCCCTATAAACAAAAATTAAAGCAATTTGCAAAAATCAGATGAACTTTAGAACTAGAACTAGTACAGAAGGGAGTTCTTTGGACCAAAAAAAAGCAACAGCAGACAACAATCTAAAAGTAACACCCAGGACAGCGTCCACCCCAAATTAACACAGCTTCTGGTGGTGTTAAATGAGGCACGTGAGCTTGATGTACAGCAAAAAAGAAACACCGCCCAATTCTGGGCCAGCCACACACTCACTGCTGTGCTGGATCCCATCATTTTGGCCGTCATGTCAATTCATCCCATTAGGAGTCTTTCCCTTTTTAGATGCTCTCATTCCTTTCTATGCACTCTATCCTTTCCCAAAAATTGGTCTCTCCTAATACCATGTCCAAAGTATGTGAGACAAAGTCTTGCCATATTTTCCTGTAAGGGAAATTCTGGCTGTTGTTTGTTTGTTGGCAGCCTATGGCATCTCCACCATTCTTCACCAACACCTTAATCCAAATGTATCCATTCCTCTCTGATCCTCTTTACCCACTGCCTAGCATTCCCGTGCATATGAAGCCAATGAAAATATGACTGGAGCCAGGCACACTGCCATCCTGAAAGTGATATCTTTGCTCTTTAGCACTTCAAAGAGGTCATTTTTAGCAGATTTGCACAGTGCTGTACGTTGATTTCTTACGCATTGCCTCCATAATTTAATATTTAAAACTCATAGCATTTAAGAGATTTTTGAAATCTTTAACAATGCAACAAAATAAACACTTCAAATACTGATGGCTGAGAAGTTCACCATTGCAAAATTATTTAGAAATAGAATGAATAAATGACTGAAATGCTACCAAAGTTTTGAGTACCAGAGATTCCTTCCACATAACCAAGTACGACATCACCATTAATTCACTGAGATCGTGCATGAAAGGTAGGGTGGAAGGATGAATTGTTTCCTTTTTAATCATTTTCCTTTTTAAACAACTTTCTGATAAATAATGAATGAAAACATCCAAGAAATTACTGAAGGTTTTTTCCAATATCTTAAGTACAAACCTTTATGGAGAAGTATGACAATTTCATTTTACTTGAGATGTCAGTTTACAGATTCAGGAAAGACAACTTTTTCTCACAGATGTCTGTATGAAGTTATAATAGCAGATAAAATGCAATTTCACTTTCCATTTTTGAAGCTGTTATATGCATATTCCTAATTTTAATAATCACAAACTGCATAATAGATCATTTTCATCCCTGACTCAAAAACCCTCAAGAAAAACTTAATTCATTATCCTTATTGTGGAAATAGATATTTTCAACAGCTTAATTGTGATGAAATAATTGAAGAATTTGTAAGAACATAGAATAGGAAAAAATGTTTTTAATTATAACATGTTAGAGATGAAAGATCTATTTAAAAATAGAGTGACTTGTAATATTTGCTTTCTGATCATTAAATTTTTATGATATCTTTTCATTTGTTCATTTATAATAATAGTATCTAATTCAAAACAAGCTTCGGTATTGAAGTGTGAACCACTGACAGCAAAATTTGTGAAAGCTGATTTTTCAATGAGGGAGATCAACAGAATTTTGCATTGACAGTTGAAGCATAGATGTTCACTAACTTATTTTTCCTTTGTTGTAGAACATGTGCCATTTGTACAAAATGCAGTAAAAATTGTTGCTCTGCATTCACTAAGTTTTATAATTCGGTTCTTCACAGTTCAGCAAAAATGGTTCACAGAAATTTTGCATTCAGTTGCAAATATTATATTCATCTTTAAAAAGATGTTACATCAGTGGATAGCTACATTTGCACATATTTCATTTGAAGAAAGGAATACACAGAAGAGGAGACACTCTAGATTATCAGTGTCTAGGGTCCTCACATACCTTAATTTGGCCCTAAAGAAGCTGTTTACAGAGTAGTAGAGAAAGCAAGAAGAGATGAGGTTTCTTCTGCTCCCCTAGCACCATCAAAAGGAGAATTTTCGTTTTAAGGCTAGTTAATATTCTGTAATGAACATTTAGCCTTCAGCCCCAATTGTTCCATTTTATGTGGTAACTATTTAGCCTACTTGTCTGTTTTTGGCCAAGAGGAGTATTCAGAACTCAAGCTAGTCAGTTGAAAATCCATACTGTGTTACAGAAAAAAGCCACTGGAGTTCTATGGCTAAGTTACTGCCTGTCCTAGTAGCTGTGCCCTTCCTGGCTCAGCAGGTTCTGCAGGAAGACACTACTGTAGGGAGACTGTTATGCCAGAAACCAACAGCTAGGGGTGTTTTTTACAGAGCTAACATTTATTGAGCTCTATGAATGTGCCATCAACTTTTCAAAGCACTTTACAGATATTGATTCACATAATCCTCACATCAAACCTATTGGATAAATACAGTGAAGCTCTCTCACTTAAGATGCAGAAATTAAGGCTGAAAAAGATTAAGAAACTTGTCCAAATTACAAAGGTGATGTTAGGGAGGGGGCATGAGATTTGGGTACAGGCTATGATATTCCAGAAGCCAGGGTCTGACTCTGTCCTCTATTTTGTCAGCCTTCAGAGGGGCTTCCTTTTGCTTCCTAGAATGCCTACTCAACCAGCGGTCTAGACACCTCCTCACGCCTACTACATGTCATTGGGGATCTTGGGATTGCATTGCCCCAAACTCTTCTTCCTTATCATATCATTCCACACCACACACGCATGTCCTTTTTACAGCTACCAAGTTTGCACGAGCTGTAGAATTCCTCGCGCTGGTCCTCACACATCTCCTGATGATGTATATGTCCAGGAACTGGTTTCTTTGATAACATTTCTGAAGTATCACGAGAGACAAGTCTCACCATCATTTCTGAAGAGCCCTCTGGTTAAGCTTCTTCCAAGGCAGCTTTATTCATTCTTTTGCTAGTAATACCCAAATTCAAAGGCATCTATTCTTTCATGGTCTTCCTTGTTTCTTATCCAACTTTCACATCCATAAAAAGCCATTGAAAATACTATGGCTTAAAAAACAATAAGAAAAATGTCATGACTTTTATGAGGTGCTGCATGGGCCGGGGCCTGTGGGTGATCTCTCCACTGGTGCTCAGTAATAAGCAGGAGCAGTTGTCTATCAAAATAAGAAAGTATAAAGGTGAAGTTCAGTGCATTCGTGTTCACAGGTGCCAGAGGGCAGAGTGTGGAAGCAAAGATCTACAAGTTGAGAGGATGTGGCTGTGAGCTGGAGATCAAGAGCTGGCCAGAGTCTCAGGAGCAGGCCAGAGATCCTGAGCTGGGCCGGACCTGGGGCAGACTGGAGAGCAGAGCAGAGCTCTTGCCTTCTCTTGGCTGAGGATATCAATCTGAATATGTTTCTGAGGACATCCTCAGCCAAGGACAGCAACATGATCAACATGACGCCTGCCCTGGCATCCCCTTCCAACTTCAAACATCAGAATTATTATAGCCTTGGGGATACGGGAAGGGGATGGGGAGGTTGGGTAGCTGATGGATTCCTGCAAAACCCCACTCAAGGGGAGTGAACAACAGTACTGTGAGTGAAAGATCATGGATGGTGTCATATGTGGCAAAGATAAATAAATAAATGCACAAACAAATGAACAAGGGTTTCTAGGGGATTGGGTGGGGGAGAGAGGAATAAAAGGGAGGTAACATCAAGGAGTTCAAGAAGAAAAACATAAAATTGATTGTGGTAGTAATTGTACAATACGGCCTGATGTGATTGAACTATGAAATGTTATGATGTCTGTAAGAGCTCCCGATAAAATGATTTAAAAATAAGAAGAAAATATCATGACTTGGATCAAGTATATCTCAACCCTTAAAGCTTTTTTTTTCTTTTTAATACAATAAAGAGGTCCTTTGCAGAAGATTTATCAAATATAATTTGAAATTTGATTTCTTGACTGCTTCTTCCAAGGACCATGCAGCCAAGCAAACTTAAAGTTTTGATATATTTTCCTACTGCTCTTCTCCCTTCTTTGTTTCCAAAATTTATATTTTATCACCCATAATCATCACTGCATCTTGATTGCATATCTCATCAATTTTAGACCACAGGAGTTAGTCAAACTTGTGCTTGGCTTTAGTTGTTGGTGTGTAAATTTGAATAATAGTAGTATTAATGGATTTTACTTGTAGACATATGGATATGGTTCCATGACTGACAGTTTTGTATGTCAGTATGGATCTTGAAATGTTGTCTTTGGCAAGGAATGTGAAATGGTTGCTATTCACTTTGTCATTCCTGGCATAGTAGGCCATGTAACTACTCATTTGAAATGGCCAATATCCATCCATTTCAACTCACTAATGCCTCCAATATTGATCTTGCAGGGTTCTACTTCATTTTTAAAACTTCCAATTTTGTTACATCCATACATTGTATATTTCAAATTTTGGTTACCAATAGATGCTTGCAGCATTTCTTCTCATTTGATTTGTGCTGCATTGGCAAACAAAGGTCCTGGAGGCTTTATTGACTATACAAAAGCTGTGTGAGTTATAGCATACTATGGAAAATATTGAGAAGAATGGGAATTCCAGAACATATCACTATGTTCCTGTAGAACCAGGATAGGGACCAACAGGCAGTTATTCAAGCAGAACAAGGGAATTCGGCATGGTTCAACATCAAAAAAAGTGTATGTCACAGTGGTATCCTCTCACCCTACTCATTTAATCTGTATGTGTAGCAAATAATCCAATAAGGTGAACTATATGAAGACTAGCAGGCATCAAGAATGGAAGAAGATTTATCAACAATCTGAGATATGTGGATGGCACAACTTTACTTGCTGAGAGGAATGAGAGCTTGAAGAAGTTTCTGATGAAAATCAAAAATGGTGTGTTGTTGATAGTTTACTTCCCAGGAAATAAGAGGCATAAGACATTTATCTCAACATGATAAATTCCAAAATAGGCTTCATGTATCCTCTTCTCCTTCACTCAAAATGAAAGAGAATGACCATTTACTGAATATTATGGATAGAATGTGTGTCTTAAGGGATGCATGTTGGAATAATAATCTCTCTGATTGTGGATGCCATCCCACTTGGGAATAGAGTTTTGTGGGTGGTATATTAATTCGCAATAAGTATAGAGTATGTCATAAGCAAATCACTTTTGGGAAATGGAAAGTGGTAGATTCTGTACAGAAACAAGCATAGATGGAAGAGTAGATGCTACACCCCATGTAAGTAGCCAAAGAACATAGGAACAGAGCCTAAAGGAGTCAAGTATCATTCCCCAAAGCTTCAAAGAGATGAAGTCTTACCTTTGAACACAAACTTCTAGCCTGCTAAACTGTGAGAAAAGGAAATTACATTCTTGAAAACCACCCATTTGTAATATTTATAACCCTACCAGTCTAGAAAAGTAAGACCTCACTTAATCCTGGACATTTTTGACAGTTAAAGATGGAAAACTTATCATTGCACCAGAACACAAAGCATACTGGACTCATCCCTGGGAAATTAAGCTGGATGACCACTCTAACACTAAAAAGTCTCCTACAAAATTATCTTCTATTGGAAAAGAAATCATGAAAGAAGTCCAAGCAAACAATAAGGTTCTATGTATTGACGGAAGGAAGAGCCATTGAAAGATTTCAACAACAGATGCAGCACTGGAAGTCTCAGTAGCCTATGCCAAGAAATCAGAAGACAACTACCTGGGCATCCAGGTGGCACAGCTCCATATTTGGGCCCATTCAAAAAAAGAAGCCCCAACAGAATCCCCAAGTAAAGAACTCATACATAATTAATATCACATACAAGTAAATTTTTCACTTGGACATTGACAAAGATCTTCCAGAAATCAATGGCAGATTCAGAAGATAATGTGGAATGAGGTTATCACTGCTGATGATAGATGCATCTTGGTTAATAGCAGAGAAAATCAGAATGATGTTTGTCTATGTTTTAGTGACTTTGCAAAGGCATTTCCTTGTGTGGATCTTAACAAGCTGTGGGTAGCATTGAGAAGAATGGAAGTTCTAGAATACCGCTTTATGCTTATATAGAACCTTTATACAGACCAAAATACAGTTGTTCAAACAAAACATGGGAATACTGCATTGCTTGGAATTAGAGAATGTATATGTCAAGGTTTTATAATAATTATTTCACAATACTTATTCAATTTGTATGCTGAGCAGATTATAGGAAGAACCAGACTATATGACAAAGAACGCAGAATCAGGATGGAAAGATTCATTAACAAAACATGATACGCACTTGATACCACCTTGCTTGCTGAGAGCAAAAAAATACTTAAAGTACTCAATGATAAAGATCAGAGACTACAGCTTTCCTGGGAATACATCTCAGTGTAGAGAAAGCACAAATCCTCACAACTTAATCAATCGGTAGCATCACAATAAATGGAGAACAGGTTGAAGTGTCAAGAATTTCATTTGGGTTGGATCCACAATCAATGCCCTTGAAAGCAGCAGTCAAGAAATCAAATGACATATTTCACTGGACAGATTGACTACCCAAGACCCTATTTAAGTGTAAAAGAGCAAAGAGGTCCTTTAAAGTCTCAGCTGTCCCGGGCCATCATGTTCCCATGGCCTCACGTGCTTGGAAAATCTGGGTAATAGATAAGGAAGACCAGTAATGGATTTATGTCTGTGCATCATATTAGCAAAAATTATTGACAATAAACTGCCAAAAATGAACAAGGTGCAGTCAGAATGCTCCTCAGAAGTGAAGCTTGTTTGACTTCATCTCCCATTCTTTGGACATTTCATCAGAAGGGACAAGTTCCTAGAGAAGGACATCATGCTTGGCAAAAAAAAAAAAAAAAAAAGGTTACAGGAAAAGAGAAGGGCCCTCATAAGACCAATGGACACGGTGGCTGCAACAGTGACTTCATGCATAACAAGGATTGTAAGGAGAGTACACAATCAGGCTGAACTGAGAATTGCTCTGCTGGACACTAGGCAGCAGTGAGTTGAACTGAGTTGGAGTCTGTCCATGACACCTGACAACAGTCACACCATCACTGCTCTCTGAAAACAGGGTGGACTTTGTGGTCAATGTTTTAGTTAATTTCCATGCTTTCTATAGCTACCGCTTTTTCTCCATCCTTCTAGTAGCCCATTTTTCTCTGTCTTCAAATTACAAACCCAAATCACGGTTGCCTATGTAGCAAGAAACGCATGTACATAAAATTTCTTTGACTAACTTATACAACATTGAGAACCATCCTTGAATCCCCCTTGCATAAAACTAAAAGTCATCTGGCTCCAGTGGCTGTTTTGAAATTTCAGTATTATTAACTCAGCAAACTTGCCATATCATCAAAAAGAGGCATCAAGAATTCAGCAGCAGCAGATAGCATTGTTGATCAAAGAATCTAGGATGTCAGGTTTTCTGTTTCTGTCAAGGCACTCTGATTTTGTGGTGACCCTGTGTATATGAAGTATGATAATGCCCCATTGAGCTTTCAGAGGGTGATTTTTTTCTTCAAAAAGATAACCAGGCATTTTTTCTGGGGCATCTCTGGGTGGACTAAAACCTGCAGCCCTTCAAGTAGTACCTCAGCCCTTTGTACCACCAGCAACTTCACATCAATTTTAGAAAATTTCTACTCCCTGGAAAGGTGGGATGTGAAAGTTGTGACCATGACCTGCTTCAAAGAAATAAAGATAGATGAGTGAGTTTGCCTTCAAAATATTTTCAGAGCATACAGGAGAAAACAACGCTGGAAGGAAAAAGAGTGGAACACATCCTGACCCACCAAGCTTTGAGGATGATAATCCTGCTCAGAGCAGCCAATGCACAGGCAGGACCATAGGGCCGGCCCCACCATGAGACACGATGTCCCTCATTGACCCACAGTGCTACAGAGGATAACTCTGGAGACACAGTGAGGGAATTGTGCTTGATCTGACTCCACCACACTGGAGCAAAATGCTAAGGGCATGTAGCAGAGCAACAAGGGGAGCAAAGCAATGAAGTCTCAGGGAAATACCAAAAATAGACTTTGGATCGAGTGCATGGAATTCCATGAGACTTGACCGGAAAACACCCCTAAAGGTCAACAAGCAGACCTGGCCTGGAACTATTTATAGGCTTTTCTTTTTTGCCGTTTTGCCATTTTGTTGTTGCTGTTTTGCTATTTTGTTTTCTTTTGAATGTTTTCTTTTGCTCTGTCTTGTTTTTATGCTTATTATTGTCTCTGCATATTGATCTAGATAAGATAAGCAGATTAATAATTCCACGGAGAAAATTACAGAACTGATGATTCCAGGGAGGGGGCATAGGAGAGGGGAAGTGGGAGAAAGGAAGGAGGATGTCAACAAACTCAGAGACAAGTTGGCAAGTGATCTAAAATAGATGATAAGGCAGGCATAAGATGGCTTACGAGGCTTGATCAAGAGCAATGTAGCTGAGAGTAATTACTGAAACCCAAATGAAGGCCAAACATGATAGTGGAACAAGAGGAAAGGAAAAGGAAAAAGAGAAAAGAATTAGGGGGCAAAGGGCTTTTACAGAGGTCTAAATACAGGAATGTACACATGTAAATATAATTTTATATAACAGGGAAATAGATCTAAGGTTACTGATGGACATTGGGTCTCTATTCAAGTACTCCTCAACACAAGATTACTTTGTTCTAATAACCTGGCATTTTGTGATGCTCATCTTCCCAACATGATCACTGAAGACAAAATGGATACATAAGCAAATGTGGTGGATAAAGCTGATGGTGCTCAGCTATCAAAACATAGTGTGTCTAGGGTCCAAAAGACTCCAAGATAAACAAGTGTCCATCTATCTCGGGTCCATGGGATCAGGTATCAGGTATCAAAGACCAGAACAAAAAATCCTACCAAGTTAATGGGGGTGGAGGGGGGAGAGCATAGAGTGGAGACCCAAAGCCCATCTGAAGACAATTGGACATCTCTTCCTTACAGAAGGGTCACAAGGAAGAGATGAGCAGGTCAGGGGGCAGTATAGGACCAATGAAACATACAACTTTCCTCTAGTTCAGTAATGCTTCCTCCCCCCAATATCATGACCCTAACTCCACCTGACAAATCTGACTAGAGCAGAGCATGTACACTGGTACAGCTAAGAGAGAGAAACACAGGGAATACAATACAGATAAACCCCTCAGAACCAATAATGAGAATAGCAATACCAGGAGGGTAAGGGCGAGGTAAGGGGAGAAAGGGAGAACTGATCACAATGATCTTCAAATAATCCCCTCCCGGGGGCACAGATGACGGAAAAGTAGTGAAGGGAAATAGCAGTCAGTGCAAGACATGAAAAAATTATAAATTATCGGGGGTTCATGGGTGGTGGACAGGATGAACGGCTAGCAAGGGCTCAAATAGAAAATGTTTGGAAAATGATGATGGCAATATATGTACAAATGAGCTTGACACAATGGATGCATATATGGATGGTGATAAGAGTCTCCAATATAATGACTTTTTTCCAATGATTTTATTGGGGGGCGTCTAACAGCTCTTATAACATTCAATACATCATTTGTATTAAGTATGCTTGTACACATGTTGCCATCTTCATTTTCAAACGTTTTCTACCTGAACTCTTGGTATCAGTTCCTCCTTCCCTCCTTTTTTATAAGTCATTTTTTATAAATCATTTTATTGGGGGCTCTACAACTCCCATCACGATCCATAATGATTTTTAAATAGAAAACACACCTTAAAAAAAATCTCACCCAGAATGACAGTCTCACAGTATCTAGCTGTGAAAGTAACTTAATAGCTTAAGATCTATAGGCTACCAGGGAACAGGATATGACCTAGCCAGTTGCTATTATTGTAAAGGGAGAGCTGGGGCATTGTGGCTACTCATTAGCCTGCTATCCTCAACATCGGGAAGTTCAAAACCACCAGCCTCACCAAGGGAAAATGATGAGAGTTTCAAGTCTCAGACAGTACAGTCCCAGAAACCCACAGGGACAATTCTACCCTGCTCTATAGGACCACTGAAAGGCAGAATTCAGTTTGGTTTGGTTTGGGGTCCCTGTGGTTATTAAGTGCACATTTCTAACACCACAAGTAAAACGGTGGTTACTATTTGGTGTAGAGTGAGTAAGCGCTTGCAAAAGGAAAGCTTGACGATTCAGACTCACTGGCCACTCTGTAGGAGGAAGGTGGAGCCGTTCATAAAAACAAGTTCATAGAAACTGCTCAATGCCGACTCCAAGTCCAAGGGGTGACCATGACATGTGTCATACTTGCCCACATGTGCCATCCTAGCTAAGTCTCTGAGTTCCACTCTGTCTTCCAGATGCACCATGAATCAGAATCAGTTACATGGAAAGAAATATGGATTTTTAAAAAACTGTCTAGAAAATAAATCACACACCACACACACACACACACACACACACACACACACATCAAACCTCTGGAAACCGCGAATGCATGTTGGACCCTCTATACTGTGACTGTCCTGATCATTTAATAAAGTAAGCTTCTACAATAGCTGTCCTTTTTTGTTGACCTATTTTGCTCAGCAGAATGTCCTCCCGGTTCATCTGCATTCCATGATATTCCAAGAACTTCTTTATGGCTATGTAGAATCCCATTGGGTATGTATTTTGTTTATTCACCCATCCATTGTGGAGCACTTCAACTGCCCCCCTCCCTTCATCAATTGAGAAGAAGGCTGCAATGAGAAGAAGTGCTCTTTCTTTCTTCATCTTTCTTTCTCTTTCTTCTCTTTCTTTTTTCATCATTCTATTGGAGACTCATACAACTCTTAGCACATTCCATACATACATTAACTTTGTCAAGCAAACTTGCACATTTGTTGACATCATCAAGTTCAATTTTTTTTTCTATTTGAGCCCGTGGTATTAGCTCATTTTCCCCCCCCTTTCCCACCCACCCTTCCTCATGAGACCTTGATAAATTATAAATTACTATTATTTTTTGCATGTCTTTCACTGTTAGATGTCTCTCTTCACCCACTTTTCTGTTGTCCATCCCCCAGAGAGGGAGCTATATGTAGATCATTTTGATCAGGTTCCCCTTCATACTCAACCTTCCCCTTTCCCTCCCCAGTACTACCACTCTCACCATGGTCCTAGGGGTTCATCTGTCCTGGATCCCCTGTGTTTTGAGCTCTTGTCTGTACCAGTGTACATCTTCTGTTCTAGCCAGATTTGTAAGGAAGAAGTAGGATTGTGTTGGGAGGTGGGGACAAGCAGCGGGAAGAAACATTAAAGACCTAGAGGAAAGTTATGTTTCTTCGGTGCTATGCTGCACCCTGACTGGCTCATCTCCTTTCCAAAACCCTTCTGTAATGGGATGTCCAGCTGCCTACAGATGGGCTTTGGATCCCTATTCTGCACTTCCCCTCATTCACAAATGGTATGATTCTTTGTTCCTTGCTGTCAGCTACCTGATCCCATCAACACCTCATGATCACAAAGGCTGGTGTGCTTCTACCATGTGGGCTTTGTTTCTTCTCAGCTAGATGGCTGCTAATTTATCTTCAAGCCTTAAAAATTTCAGATGTCATATCTTTTGATAGCCAGGCACCATCAGCTTTCTTCACCACATTTGCTTATGCACCAGCTTTGTCTTCAGTGATACTGTTGGGAAGGTGAGCATCATGGAATGCCAGGTAAATAGAACAAAGTGATGCTGAGTTGAGAGGTTACTTGAGTGGAGACCTAATGTCTACTTGCTACCTTAATTCTAAACCTATAGATATATGGACACAGATCACTTCCCCATCATCATATATAAATATATTTACATATGTACATGCCTATATTTAGACCTCCATAAATACCGTTTCCTTCCTAGTTCTTTCCTCTATTTCCTTTCCCTTGCCTCTTGTCCAACTATCATATTTAGTCTTCTTTGGGTTCCAGTAATTTCTCTCAGTTACATTGCTCTTGATCAAGCCCTACAGGCCTCCTATGTCTTCCTTGCCATCGATTTTGAATCACTTGTTCCTTTATCCCTGGGTTTTTTTAACAGAACTTCCTTTCCCCTGCCTCTCCCTCTCCTATGTACCCCTGAAACCATAGATTCTGTTGTTTTATCCTCCAGATTGTTTATCCTGAGTATCTTCTCTAGATTGACCTACAGATGATAATAATATGCACCAGAAACCATACAGAGCAAAACAAAGCAATAAAAGAAAACAAACAACAGCTTTTTCAGAAATAGTTCTGGATGGATTCGAATTTCCAATTTTTAATTTAGCTACCATGGAACTAACTGTTAACCATTTGCATTTTCCAGAGGCCCCTACTAGTCTCCTAAGTTCAAAAATGAACAAACAAAAAGCTGCTATTTCCTCCTTTGTTAAGAACAATTGTTTTTACAGAAAATAGATTTTATTTTATGAAAAGGATGGGGAGCATTCTCAAACATCTGTCCCAGTTTTAAAAGAAAAAGAAAATACACAGAGAGAGAATGCCTTCCATCGACTCAGTTTTAGGACCATTTAAGGGGTAAACAGAAAATGGGTGAGCACTGTTGCCAACATGCATGTCAACAGGCTGTTCCAAATTTCAAAATTATTGTGCTTGAGGCAAAGTCATGCTAAACTCCCTTATGTCCTAATATTACTCATTCTTGAGTTACCTACCTCTGTGAGTTAGCCTGAAAACAGCATGATAGAAGGCCCAGAACACTGATCAAAACAGCACAATGACTGGCGCCTGTGTGCCCGAATCACGCAGACCACGGACCAGCCAATCCATCACCATGAACCTGACTGTACCCCTCCTCTCTCCCAACGCGTCAAACCAGGATGCCATCAGCAAAACATAGCCGAGCACAGAAGTAATGACCTGGCTAATTCAAACAGAAATAAATTTCCGTGCGTTTGGCTGTATTATTGAAAGACTCCAGGCAGAAGTAACTGGGCTACCTGGATTATCTAACCAATTACCTCAAACCTCCACTCCATTCCCAATCCTGTCAGAGAAGAGCCACTCTTCAAATTCGTAAACAATAGTATCTGCAAGCAAATGACTGAGGTAACATTTAAATCCAGCTGTCGAGCCCTCCGAGGTAAAATTCATAGCATTTTATTCCAGAACTAGCTATGCAGAGAGAGGAAATGGATGAGAGCGATGCTAAAATCCCCAGCACAAATTTGCTATAGAATTAATATCACAATTTGTCATTGATAATGAAAGCATATAAAACGGGTCCTGACAGCATGTTATTTCTGTTGCAGATCATTCTTCATAGAATCCAAACGAGGTTTTCCCTTGCAACTGGGGGAATTATTTTTTCCTTCCCTAAACTTACAAAGCAAAATAATATTAATATTGTGGTTAGTAGCCATCTGCTTCAGGAGAAGGCTGTGCAATCATTAGTCTAAACTGATGGCAGCATGGCAAGCTGCCTGGTCCCAAGAGGCCAGCCTCTATGACCCATCCACATCTCTGCATCGTTCTCACATTCAGAGGGCGGACCGCACAGTATCCGAGCTTCTCTCTAGGAGGGTCCATATTGTCAAGTTCTGTTTTGGGGTGCTGAACCCCAAATGCCATTCTGCCTCCTTCAATACCGGGAGCCCTGCATCCGATGGGCTAGAGTCACCAGGCAGCATGGGATAAGCAGGAGGCATTTGGGTTGAATGCCAGGTCTAGCCGAGCAACCAGCATCCTGTGTTCCACTCAACAAGGGTGGTTTTCATTACGAAGTCAGAGAGGGCTCCTGCTGTGAAGAGTTCTGATGATCACAAAATCACACTGAAGGTACTGTTACCTTTTCTTTTAAAAAAAACTGCATAGAGTTAGCAGCATGCACCCCCTCTTCAAAAAGAGGGGTGAGCTAAGCAAGAAATTCTCCAAGGGTTTCCACTATAATACCTTGAACCAGGAGGAAAAACTGCAAATTTTGTATGTCTTCTCTGACAGGCTGTGTCCCCTCTTGCCATCTTTAATAGCCTGATTTTCATTTAGAAATGCAAAGGAGGGCTGGGTTTTTCCTCTCTATTCACTCTTTGACAATTCTCCATCTTTGTAATCACAGGACATAGGCACATTAGCAGAATAAGATGTTGTTATTGCTATTAAGTGCCATCACTTTTGTGCCAACCCAGAGAGAACGACGAACAACAGGAGGAGGCACTGCCCAGCCCTGTGGCAGTTCACAGTACTCAAACAGTCCCTGCCAACAGCACTATGTGTTGGGAAATGCATATGGCAGTCACACTTATTATGTGCCAGGGCGCATGTTAAAAGTGTTTGTTTATACTCGATGACTTTTTCTCTTTTTGGGGTTTTGATTCTCTGAACAATTCTTGGAAAGATTCACGCTGAAGAACCCGCTTGCACAAGTGAAGCCACGGAGAGTTAGAGGCTCAGCCCCACGTCCACGTTGCACTGCAGGCTGACGGCAGAGAGGGCTAGGAAAGCGCACCCCGAGTGGCACGTGGGATGAGCACATACTCGCACCTACCCGCTGTCTGGCTGCTCCTTGCTGGCCATCTAGTTCAGAGAGCCCTTCCTGGTTTAGAAAATACTTTGTGCTCCTGACTGCCTGGTGTCTGGCCCGCCCTTCTCCACAGCAGAGGGGGTGAATATGACACTGTCATTCCTGTTCTCAGGCCGGGCAGGTGTATTCAGAGCAGTTAAGAGTTCGGAGCAAGGACCGACGGGCTGGAGTTTGACAGGGCTGTCAATGGGCGAGCTTTGCAACTAGCTCACCAAACCTTTCGTCCTCAGTCCCTCTAGGTGGACTCAACCTTCCAACAGAAAGGAAGTAGCTGAAGGCATTAACGATTTGTTCCGCCCATGGACTCCTGCTCTGTCCGTATTTTGCGCTAAGACATCGCATTCGGGTCCAATCGCCCGCAGCTCGGCAGAACCCAGTCCTCTGCTGTGCACACTCCGCGCTTTCACGCACGATCGCAGCCTTCTCCCCCTGCTCATCACAATGTGGGCCATAGGAAGGTCTAGAAAGATATATTTAGCTTTTTTTTGTGTGTGTGGGGCATCACTGATCTCCGGTGGTGGGAGTAGGAGGCCCAGTCCCATTGTTGGAATTGAACCTCCGTCCTAGTGGGCCGCAGTCCTGCGCACAACCACTACGCCACCGGGGCTCAGCCCTATATTTAGCTTTTTAAAAAAACTTAGCAAACTCGTTTCAGACCAATGTGGCACTTTGAACCTCAGTAGGTGTGGTTTCTTTTTTCTTTCTTTTTTTAAGGGCTGGAAGTATCTTCAGCAGGAGAAAACGAGGGCGTTTCCACTGCCATAAAGAGTTAGTCGAGGAAACGACCCAGAGCAGCTCAACCCTGTCTTCTAGGGTCGCTGTGGGGTCGGCATTGATTGTGTGGCGTGCGTTATTTCTAGCTCTCCAGCTATGTTAAGTACCTGAGTTCAAAGCATCTTCCAGACTGGGATTTGAGCTCCTTCCCTTGATGACTATGTGACATAGGTGAGTTATTCAGCATCTCTAAAGCACACGCTGCTCAGATGTAAATAAGCTTATTGACCTGGGAAAGTGGTCCTAGAACTCAAGCTAAGGGATGTGCAGCAGCCACTCGACCAATGGTGTGCTTCTTATGTCCCCGGGAGGCACAGAAAGGTTGCTCCTGGCTACTCACCTGAAGGCTAGTAGTTCGAACCCACCTAGAGGAGACACAGAAGAAAGGCCTGGCGACCTGTTTCCATAAAGGTGGCCACCAAAAAAAATTAGCGTGCAGTTCTGCCCTCTGCAGTCCTCTTTGGTTTGTCTCGTGGCTGGTCCTTGAACAAAAGGACAGAATGATGAGATGGCTGCTCTTCAAAAGTTTCAAGTTTTCTGAGAGTTTTTCATATAACAAGACTTTCATGATAATCTTCTCAAACAAGGAGCTCAAGAAGTGAAAATGTCCATGCCTCGCCCTGATTCTGAGAGTTGAAGTTAGAACATTCACGTTTCTAAAATACATCCTGACAAACTCCAGTCTGTCGGTCCTTGCTCCAGACTCTTAACTGCTCTGAGTACGCCTGCCCGGCCTGAGAACAGGAATGACAGTGTCATATTCACCCCCTCTGCTGTGGAGAAGGGTGGGTCAGACACCAGGCAGTCAGGAGCACAAAGTATTTTCTAAACCAGGAAGGGCTCTCTAAACTAGATGGCCAGCAAGGAGCAGCCCGACAGCGGGCAGGTGCGAGTATGTGCTCATCCCACGTGCCACTCGGGGTGCGCTTTCCTAGCCCTCTCTGCCTCCAGCCTGCAGTGCAACGTGGATGTGGGGCTGAGCCTCTAACTCTCCGTGGTTTCAACTGTGGAAGCAGATTCTTCAGCGTGAATCTTTCCAAGAATTGTTCAGAGAATCAAAACCCAAAAAAGAGAAAAAGTCATCGAGTATAAACAAACACTTTTAACATGCGCCCTGGCACATAATAAGTGTGACTGCCATATGCATTTCCCAACAAATAGTGCTATTGGCAAGGAATATTTCAATACTGCGAACTGCCAGAACAAAGAAGCCTTTCTTAGGAGAAATTAGTCACAACCCAATGGGACTCCTTATTAATTTATTTGTCCATTCATTCATACATTCATTTATAATGGAAAGCCAGCTCCTTCCTGCAGTCCAGTAATCAAGGGAATGTCAAGATAAGTGACATTCCAGTTTGAGGGTTTCCATCTCTGTCCCCTGAATCCTGACCCCATGGCTACCCATGATCACAGCAAAGAAGGACTTGTTCCAATGGATGCCACCACCACTCTGGCCTTACAGTGAATCAAAGAGGAGGTTTGATGTCTTCAAAAGCTGGATAATATCCTGGTTTTCGACTGTGCCAGCTTTGCCTGCTTTCTGAGGATAGTGTTTTTAAGAGAGACCTCAGACCCGAGTGTATTTAAACTCTCTGACAGAAGAATGCTTGTGAATCTTCATGAAATCATCCACTGGGGCTCTGGGGTCGAGCAGCAGGTAGGCTTGCATAGTCTGGTAACCTGCCTTGGGGGTTGGTGTACATTCTCACAAGTTTCAGAGAATCTCCAGTCTGTATCGGCAGGTCAGCAAATTTCCAGTGGTTGGTGGTGGGCCGAGGTGGGTACCCCGTAAGGTCCCTTATGAATGGTTCTCCATTTCTCAATGGAGAACGGATCAACTTTATTTAATGCATTGATCTAGGGGATATAAACTCTTGTTTCCTTCTTCCATGTCAATGAGGTTAATGAGCGGTGGTATGCTGAGGCAGACATTCACTGGCATTATAAATAGTGTATTCAGCTGGAATGGTCTTCAGTTTCATCATCCAGCCCGCTCAGAGAGCAAGGGCAATGAGGTGATGCCTCCCTCACCCTTCTTCTCGAAGCCCAGGCTGGAGAAGTGTGGGGGTCTGTGGTTGAAGAGAATGCCAAAGCCCTCCAGCTCATTTCTGATGGTCTTTTCCTGTCCCAGAGCTTTCAGCGTATTCAGAAAAATTGCAATCAAGGTATAGATTTGGGCCACTGCAATGACTTAGCAACCTCTGCTTTTTTGCTACCTTGACACCCTCCATGATACCTGGAAGGTCCAGAAGCTGGATTTTGGCAGGTTTATATCTCATGATGCCAGGTACCATGGTCAAAATCATGAACTCTTCAGTTGGGCCACGAGTCTCATGGTCAGTAGGTCAAAAACACCAGAATCTCCAAGAGGGAAAGTCTGGACTTTCTTCTCCCATAAATAGTTACAGAGGGGTTGCTGAGTCAGCGTTGACTTGACGGCCTCGAGGTTGATTGGTTTTAAGGCTGTCACCTCATAATATGTACGTACAAGGTTAATGAGTAGTGTCGACTTCCCACAGATGGAAACCCCATCAATCCAATTACACTATCAATTATTTTGGCTACATGAAAACTTTCTCCCGACCTATGATCACCACCCATGGGTTCTCTGTGAAGCTGAACAAGCGAGCTTTAAGCTCTGGTGGAATGTTGTAGTCTTGCTACATTGAGTTTGAGCCATCTTGACTTAGATCATGGGTAAAATTATGCTCATGGGCGGAGTCCTGGTGGGTGAAATGACCATTGGCAACCACTCTGATCTCACCCTTCCCATTTTCTTACTGCTGGTTTTAATGGAAAATGTTTGTGCTTTCCTTCTCTGACAAGCCTCCACTTAATACAAGTTCCGATTTCACTGGTTGTGGCAGTCGTGTACTCATGTGTCAATTTCATGATTGGGAGTCTAGGGGTGGAGTCTAGACTGTCAATCTGGAGATAGCCAATGAGCAGCCAGTGAGGCTTCTGTGTGGGCATGGCTTTCTCCTGAGAATTCTGGGAAGTCTCACGGTATTTCCCAATTGGAGGAAAGAGACTTGACTCTCAGTCTCTAGGAGTCGGTCTACTGGCAAGACAAGATGGTAGCATGCTGATGAATCCTGAGTCCTGGATACTGGAGGAGCCAGAGGAGAAGCCACATGAGCTTGCCCTAATGGAATCAGACCTATGGGGCCAGAGAAGCCACAGAGAGACCCTGCCAGCGCTGAGATGCTTCTAGATTGTCCTGGTATCATTGCACATGCTTCATGAGTCAGAAAGAGATTTTATAGATTGGTATTAAACATATGGGCTAATATCAGGCTTATGACTTTGGACTGGACTGGGTTGGGATGCTTTCTAAATATCCCATTCTTCTTATATATAAACCTTTCCCTTATATCCATATGCATGTTAATGAATTTGTTTCTCTAGTCTACCCAGACTAACACACTGGTTTTACTATACAGCAAGGGTGGCAAGATTAAGCTCCCTTACTTTGGACACAGCATCCACTGGGAAAGACTCATCATTAGAAAAGGAAGTGAGGTGTCAGTAATAGTGAGAAGCTCTTCAAAGAGATGGATTGGCCCAGTGGTCACTGAGGGCTCAAACATAGCTACGACTGTCAGAGAGGGGAAGGATCTGGCAGTGCTCTGCTCTGTGGTACATTGGGTTACTGGAATCAGAAGCAGCTCCATGGCACCTTTGCACAACATCATTCTTATAAAGGGACAGGGTGAACCCATGCCCCTCATCTCCAAATTTGGGGCAGAAGAGAAAGGAAAAAGAGTAAATTATGCCTGGAAGTAGAAGGCATGAATATCTGTCTCTAATTAGAGGCTTAATTTGGTTTT
>PVJH01027372.1:0-28763 GCA_004026705.1 Nesogale talazaci | reverse complement strand
AGTATCGTCCATTTTCCCTACAGTGTCCCTTTTCTGTTCCAAGATCCAGTCCTGAGACGTTGCATTTAGTACATTTCTTTTTAAATATTAATTTTAAAACCTCAATTAAATAATGCAGTCTAGTATTCCTGGAGAAAAGAACATTCTGAAACAGCAGTTGTTTTTGCCAGTCCAGCCTCAACTCCCCTTTCTCTAGCTCGCATTACTTTAGGGGCGGCACCTCGGACCTGGGCCTGAGGAATTAGTAGGACTGTCAGGCATGATGCCTTGTTTTTCATGTACCACCCAAGTGTGGTAGGTAACTCCAGCTGGGCCACCCATGGGGGGGGAGGGGGGGTAAGCTGTAACAAGCAGGCATTGTCCTAAAGAACTAACCTCTGCTGCCCAGGGTCTCGGTCCCGATCATTGGCAAGCTTTTAGAGTCTTTCACTGGCCCCTCTCTACTTCTTCTTCCCACCCCCTCCTCAAGTAAGTCAGAGCAAGGCACGACAAGGATGCTATTTCATATAGGAAATTATTTTTACAAACCAGTCCCCAGAGGCAAATCAATTCCAGAAACACACACAAACAGCAGAAAACAAACAGTGAACATCGGATTCCTTTCCCATCTGCACCAGATGGTTGTGTGGAGGGAAAATCCTCATGGAGTCACATCTTGGAACAGACTCTCCCCCAGAGAGGGGTCCCTCAGTGAGGTCAGCCAGGTTCTAGAAAAAGAGGGGAAAAAATGTTTAAAAAAATGAGACCCAGAGAATGTAGCATATCAAGACTTTCAGCTGCTCTATGAAGCATCCAGGCTGCTTCCGTCCCTCCTCTGGGCATCAGGGAGGGAGGACATTCAGGCTAAAGTGTGTGCACCGCGGTGCTGGTACTGAGTGAGGACTGTGGGTGGGAGCGCCAGCTGCTTATTGGCACTTGGGGGAGACTAACGGTCAAGAACTAGATCATCGGCTGGCAAACTTTTGAGACAGAAGGACCAATCCTGTCCCTCACAACTTTTTTTTTTTGAGGGGTGGGCAGTTTGGGGCATCACTGCCCTCTGGTGATGGGAGTAGGAGGCCCCGCCTTGCTGCTGGATTTGAACCTCCAACCCAGTGGGCCGCAGTCCCGCGCACAACCACTACACCACCGGGGCTCAGCCCCTCACAGCAACTTTAAAAGCGTTCAAGAACCAGAAATATATTTTTGCAAATAAATGGCATCACCAGTATCTGAATGATATCCAGGTTTTTTTCCTTTAGAGCCACAGGTTCATCCTGGGAAAGTTCCATAAGCCCGTAGAGCCACAATTTGCCACCCCCAGCACGAGACTAAGAACAGAAACGATGCTTGGGCTGTGCACTGTAAGGTCAACTGTTCAAAACCACCAGGCGCTCCTGGGGAGAGAGCTGGGCTTCCTACTTTTGTAAACAGTGACAATCTCAGAAAGTCACATGTCACATCAGGTCGCTCTGAGTCGGCCTCGACTGGACGGTAGGGAGCTGAGTTGAGAGCGACCACAGAAGACAGACGTGGCTGACAGCAAGAGAGGCAGCCCCCGGACAAGCGGCGGCACAGAGAAGGGGAGCCTGACCGGCACGGGGAGGAATTGGAAAAAGCTTGCAGAGGATGAGACACGGGCTGAGGTGAAAGATGAAGTAAGATACAGTCACTGAGTATAATGATCATAGCAGTATTTATTAAGGAAGTTCCTGGTGCTGTGAATGGTCAGATTCACTCAGCTGCTCACGGGAAGGTTGGATATTTGAACCCACCCCAAGGTCCCTCTGAAAAACCAGTCATCGAAAACTAACCAGTATAAATTGTTGAACGTAAAACTGATGATCTTCACAGACCTTGTCCTTCCCAGTGATCACCAGCACCTAGAACGATGCCAGGACAGGCACAGAGGAGGTACGCAATATTTGCCAGCTGAAAGAATGAATGTTCCTTTTGAAAAAACCAAAGGAGAAACTCGCTTCTTTTCATTTTCTGTTAGAAGTCAGTGGTAGGGTACCCCTCCGCCCCCCCCCAAAAAAAACCCAATCAAAACTCACTGCCATGGAGTCAATTCTGACACATAGCTAGCCCATAGGACAGGGTCGGACCAGATCTATGGGTTTATCAGCCTATAACTCTTTAGGGGAGTAAAAAGTCTCCTTTTCCTCCCTCAGAGCAGCTGGAGATTTGGAACCCCTGACCTTGCGGTTAGCAGCTTAGTGTGTAACCACTGTGCCATCAGGGTTCCTCGGGGTTGGGGAAAGAGGCAAAGAAATCGGGAGGGAGATCATGCAGTGCGGAAACAAAATGGGCAACTGCCAAAGGCAGTTATTTTAGGGGTTAAAAAAAAAAAAGCAAAAAAACGAGTACTTTGTACTAGGCTGAGCCTAAGAAGATCAACAAGCCCAACAATGGGGCGATTCTCCCTGGCCAGGGAAGGTGGGAGCCACAGGCAACCAGACAAACATCCCCTTCCAATTTCCTCCTGCCTGTGCTGAGCTCTTGCGAAGCATTCCACCCCACCCCCTGCTCAGCCTTCCCTTCATAGACGGCATCTTCAAACCCGAGACAGGCGCTTTGCCGTGAGGTCTTTGAAGGCTGGCTCAGGCTGCCATGAGTGTGAATCATTCCTAACCACAATGGCCTTAGAACCACAGAGGGTTTCTGCTTCCAGGGTGTGTCCGAAAGAGGGGTTTTGAGGCCCGTCAGCTTCCACGTGGCCCCTTGCCCACCGGGGAGCTGAGATGAGCAGTCTGTACAGATTAAATGATGGGATTCCAGGACACCTGTGAGAAAGTGTGAAAGGAAAACAATGGCAGAAGTCAGTCCTGAGCTGGGGGCGAGATGTGGTTTTGCAGGAGCATGTGTGAAAAATGACTTAGCAACACCCTCCCCCCGCTCCCCTCCACCCCGGCCTGGGAGCCCCACATGAGTCAGCTGTGGTATGTGGGTGCCAGAGAAGCTTAGGCAGGCCTGGGCCGGTGAGGGTTCCAGAAGGGGGAAGGTGCCGGCCCACACTGTGCTGTGCTGGTCAGACCACCCTGAAGCAGCCTGGGCAACCCACTGAGAGAGGAAAGGGTGTGTCCTGGGGGGATTTACCAAGAGTGGTGGCGGTGAGGACCACCAAAACTGGGTCAGAGGGAGGACAGGAGGAAGAGGGGAGGAGCGGAGAGCTGAAGAAAAAGCTTCGGGTAGAGGGACACAAGGGCTCCTACCTGCACTTCTGCTCACAAGACCTTCCCACTTTGTCTCTAGGGTGAACTCCTCTTTCAAACACAAACAGAAAACAAACAAACAGTTGCTACCAAGTTGATGCCAACTCCGGGGGACACACCCTTGCCCCTTCAAAAGAGAACTGGAAGAGAGTGTGGGGGTTGAGAAGGATGGATTTCAGGGGTTCTGGCCTAATTAGCCTGGGATTTGATTCCCTTAGGTAGCTGGAGTTGGAAACCACTGCTCAGCACAAGTTGAGAGTCAGATCATGTTCTCCCTGTTGTCTTCCCCCATGTTGTCACTCGTGGAAAGCACTTTATTTATTTATTATTTGAGAAACTAGTTATTTATATGTAATGCATAGATGAGGTCCAAATTTTATCATAGATGTATGAACTGCATCTAGTAAGGCAAGCAGGTCTTGAACAGGTCCCAACAAGGTGAAGTTTCAACTAGAAGCATATTCTTTTTTTTTTTTTTGGTTTTTGGTTTCTGGGGCATCACTGCTCTCCGGTGGTGGGAGTAGGAGGCCCAGCCCCACTGCTGGAATTGAACCTCCGTCCCAGTGGGCCGCAGTCCCGCGCACAACCACTACGCCACCGGGGCTCAGCCCTAGAAGCATATTCTTGTGAGAGATTTAGTGTTGAAGTAGAATTTCAAGTATGTAAACCATTAATAAAAGCTTCGTTCAGAAGTCTTCCCTCAGAAGCTCTAATAATTGCCAGACTAATCTGTCCTCCCCAGTCACCTCTTCAGCCACCTCCCCAGCTCCTACTTACTGTCACTTCACCCAGAGACATCTTTCTTCATGCAGATATAGAGAATAATTGCAAAGGAGCCCAAGGGGGCAAGCTGCTAGCATGTTAAATCTCTGAGATGGAGAGAGGGGCAGGAGAGAATTCCTCTTGTCTTCTGTCTCTTGAACCCAGAGATTGAAACTTGGGTCTATGGTCTCAATGGGTTATCATAAGCATTAGAAAGACTAATTGGGGCCATATGGTGGCTTTCCATTCAAATCACACCACACCTGCCAATCCTACTTATCAATCAGGGTAGCACATGACTGCTAATAGCACTAATTAGCAAATGTCAAGTGATAGAGCATCTGTTCATGTAGCAAATCCCAAATGAGAGACTCCTAGGGGCCAACACTGATCTGGGCATTAACAAAGAAGTCATGAGCTAAATCTTATCTTCATGGAACTCTCCAGAGAGGAAAGGAGATGGTTTCTAATAGGATAAGAGTTAGCTGAATTAGGCCGAGCCCCGGTGGCATAGTGGTTGTGTGTGGGACTGCAGCCCACTGGGCTGGCAGTTCAAATCCAGCAGCAGCTCTCCAGGAGCAAGAATGGGCCTTCTACTCCCACCAGAGGGCAGTGATGCCCCCCCCCAAAAGATTTAGCTGAATTATCTATAGGCTACAAGATCATCTCAGAGAAATTTTTTTTTATTAATAATTTTTTTATTTTTGTTTTTTGGGCATCACTGCCCTTTGGTGGTCGTGGGAGCTACCCAGTGCTGCTCCTGAGAGCTGCCGCTTGATTTGAACCGCCAAGCCCACGGACCGCAGTCCCGCACTCAACCACTTACGCCACCGGGGCTCAGCTCCTGAGAAATGTTTTTAAATTTCTGGAAGAAATTTTCTACCTAGAATTTTATATCCAGCAAAACTATCTTTCAAAGGAAGGAGTCGATTGAAGGCATTTTTCAGGCCCCCTAGGTAATCCCCAAGGAGCCCCAATGACACCAACTATATCATGAGAGAAAGGTGTGGCCGTCTGCTTTCATTAAAATATATAGCCTTGGGGTTAAGCCCTGGTGGCCTAGTGGTTGTGTGCGGCACTGCGGCCCACAGGGTTGACAGTTCAAATGCAGCAGCAGCTCTCCAGGAGCAAGGCTGGGCTTCCTACTCCCACCAGGGCAGTGATGCCACATACAAAAAAATGTATAGCCTTGGACACCTTATAGGGAAGCTCTGTTCTATCCTATACCATCACTAGGAGTCACAGTAATATAATATTGGTACAGTTAGGGTTAGGGCTTGCATTAGGCTTAGGCTTAGTGTTAGGGGTTAAAAAAATTAAAAATGTATTATTAATTGTGAGTTGACACATATATCATACCATTCCATAGTGTGATCACATCAAGCAGAATTGTAAAATTGCTACCACGGCTTCCACACATTCTTTCTTCTTCCTGGACTCCTTGACATTGTTTTAAGATAGTCCTGAAAAATAAAGCAATAGAATGTTCTAGGACATAAAGTATGAAATAAGTTAGTCCCACCCCTGGTTGCCTAAGGAAAGGATAGTCAAAGAAAAATGCAAAGTTTATAATAATCCACACAGCCCAATATTCAGACAATCCCTAGAACAGTAAGAAAAAGAGCAGAACTAGTGAAGCATCGACTATACATTTGTCAGTTTGTTGTGCTGTGGTGGCTTGTGTGTGCTGCTGTGATGCGTGAGGCTCTGCCACTGGTATTTCTAACCAGTGGGATCACTCATGGTGGATAGGTTTCAACAGAGCATCTGGATTAAGACAAACTGTTAAGAAGGAACAGGTGAGCCCCTTCTGATAAACAAGCCGCTAAAAATCTTACGAAGCGCAAGGGAACATTGTCTGGTATAGAGACCAAAAATGAGTCCCTCCGTTTGGAAGACACTCAAATTACAACTGAGGAAGAAGTGCCACTTCAACGTAGTCTACCTGAATGATATGGAGGGAACAAAGCTTTTAAGACCTTCTTCTGTTGTCTTGATAGAACTCAAAATAAGAAGAAACAGCTGCAAACTTTCACTCATAATTGGAACATGGAATGTGGAAGGAAGAATTTAGGAAAGTGGGAGGTTGTCCATAATCAAATGGAACATAAACATTGATATCCTAGGCCTTAGTGAGATGGTCTGGTATCGATCATTTAGAACCAGAGAATGATACTATTTACTATGCTAGGAATGACAAATCGAAGAAGACTGGGATCACATTCATTGCCAAAAAGAACATTTCAAGCTCTATCTTGACATACAATGTTGTCAGTGGTAGGGTACTATTCATGCACCTACAAAGAAGGCCAGTTAATACAACTATTATTCAGATTTATGCACAAACTACTAAAGCTGATGATGAAAGCTTGAAGAATTCTACTAGTCAATGCACACTAAAATTGATGACACATGCAATCGAGAAGCATTGATAATTACTGGTGCCTGGAATGTAAAAGTTGGAAGTGTAGCGGAATGACTGTTATTTAGAAATTATGGCCTTGATAAAAAAAATAATGACATTAGAGATTGCATGATAGAATTTTGCAGGATCAGCAACTTATTCATTGCAAAACATTCTTTTTAACGACATAGATTGTAATAATTTATGCAGACCTCACCAGATAGAATACACAGGAATACAGCAATAAAAAAAACCACACATGAGGAAGAAGATGATGGAGAAACCTATTATCTTCAGCTAAATCCAGGCTGAAAGGAGCACATTACAAATTCCCGGGGGTTGACTCCTGGTGGGGTGATGATTCCTGGTTGGGCTGAGAACCACAAAGTCAGAAATTCCCGGGCTGAATGGGAAAAGACTCTGGAACAGAACTCAAAGCCCATGATACAGATTTGTGGGCCCTCCAAGACCACTGAGCAATGTAAAATTGAATGGAGGTATTAATAGGTGAGGGATAAATCCCAGATGAATAAGAAACAACACCTAAATGTGTCAGGCCAGTCTTCTGAGGCTACTCTGGTTGGGTTTGAACAGCCAGCCTTTTGGATAGGGGTCAAGTGTTTACTATATATACCACCTGTGACAGTTACATAATCTGTCAACTCGAGCCAAGGGGTGAATATAATCAGATAATAAATTAATACATTATGGTACTGGGGGTGAGGTATATTGTTTTTGTTTTTTTTTTTGGGGGGGGGGGCATCACTGCTCTCCGGTGGTGGGAGTAGGAGGCCCAGCCCCACTGTTGGAAATGAACCTCTGTCTCAATGGGCCGCAGTCCCGCGCACGACCACGACGCCACTGGGACTCAGCCCGGGTGAGGTATATTGTATGAGTCTGGGTTGACTAGAGAAATGAATCTGGAGGTACTCATATGTGTATGAGATACAGCTTTAGATCACAGAGTAATTATATATTAAGAAAACACCCCAGCCCAGTCCAGATCAAGTTTCTAAGTCTAATATTAGCCCATATGTCTGATACCAGTCTATAAATTCCTCTGCAGACTCACACAGCGCATGCAATGATGCCAAATGCAGAAAGATCACAGGTCAGTGGGTGGAAAGTCTTGTGGATCCAGTGGCGGTGGAAGCATCGCGTCTCAGCACCAGCGTGTGTCTCCACATGGCTCCTCCAGCTCTAGGGCTCTGGCTCCATCCACAGAGCTCCATGTGACTTGTCAGTGGGAAAAGGAAGCACAGTGAGAGTGTGTCCCACCTCCAGGGAGAAGTCAGGAGTTCCCAGAATCCTCAAGGAGAAGCCATCCCCACAAAGAAGAATCATGGGCTATGACCTGATTGACAAGCTAGACTCCACCCCTTCACTCAAGTTGACCGTAGATTATGTAAGTGCCACACCATCCATGGACAGAGGTGTTAGAGACTCAATTCTTCAATTCTTCCACCTGGGTCTCTGCTCATCTGTTCAGTTTCTTCAGTTTTCTTGTCCTATATAATTCACAAAGATTTGATCTAAGAAAGGTCAGGGTCGGGTAAGAGTGGGAAAACAACTTATGAAAAGTATCATTAAAAATTAGTCATAATAATGATTATTTTTAAAAGAAAAATTTCCAAGCAATTCCAGTCAGCTTTTTAATCTTTACATTGTTTCATTATTTTTAATATGAATTTGTTAATAAGCTCTTCAAAGCATTTTTGATTTGTGGCAAAGGGTGAGACCAAAATCGTACTCTAAAGTGCCATGGTTTGTGTATGTTACTTATTTATTTATGCGCTTAACTTCAGACTATGGGTAATAAACTGTCTGCGGTACCGTGCTATTGATTTCTCTGCATTAGAAGCTGAATTAAATGTACATTACTCAGGGATTGGTCACCATGGGGGAGACTTAAAAAGTTTTGAGGGAGAATAAGTGAGGACCATTAAGGCTGTCTTGGCCCCTTCTCCAGTGATCCCTGTCACCCCAGGGAAGTTTTACTGCAATTTGGTTGCATGGATTTCCTAGTCTTAATGCTTCCTCTAATGGTACCTAATGGCAGCTTAGCTCCACTACTGGTTTTAAAAAGAAACAGCTGCATTCCCCAATCTTGTCTCAGGCAGCTTCTAGAAGAGTGATGTCTTTGAGCACATCCCAGGGAGGCGCTCATTCGCTCCGTTACTTAGTCATCCGTTCATCTAGCATTCAATTCATCGGCTATATCTTTTGCTCTGGGCAGGGAGCCAATTGTTGTCTTTAGAGTTCTCTGTCTTTTCCCATGGGCCTAAGGCCGGAAAGACCATGGCTTGGGTCAAGCACACCTCAGCCATCAAAGTGACAGCTTTCCTTTTTTTTTTTTAGGCATCACTGCCCTGGTGGTGGGAGTAGGAGGCCCAGCCTTTGCTCCTGGGAGCCGGAATTGAACCTCCATCCCAGTGGGCCGCAGTCCCGCGCACAACCACTACGCCACCGGGGCTCAGCCCCAACAGCTTTCCTTTTTTAAAAACTTTGAAGATCTTCTACAGCAGACGTGTTCAAGGCGTCAACATCATTTGCTTTTGTGAACTGCCGCTTCCAGGCCACTGATCATTGCGCCGAGCAGAATGGACTCGGTGACAACTCCAATGTCTCCATTGATGGTGATGGCGATTCTCCTCCATTGTTGTTGACTGCAACGACAGCCTCGAACCCGTCAGCAATCATGAAGGTGGCGCAGGACCAGGCCTGGCTATCCTTAGCATCTCAGCAGCCATGAAACAACTCCCAACAACACCGCCGCCCTGGGATACAGTTCCTCATGCGGTGGTGACCCCCCAGCCACAAAATTATTTTCATTGCTACTTCATAACTATCATTTTGCTACTGTTATGAATTGGGCGACCCCTGTGAAAGTGTCATTTGACCCTCAAAGGGCTCGTGACTCGTGACCCACCGGTTGAGAATGGCTGCCTTCAGGGAATACTAGGATATTGGAAGAAGTCAAGATGGGGAAATCTGGCTTCGCATCTTACTTCTATGACCTCCCGGCTGGGTTGCTTTGATATCTTCAAACAGAAGGTACCTTTCAGAACTCAGTGAGGTTTTCTTTGTGGTCGAGCAGACAAATCAATGTTTATAAATGGAGCATGCAAGTTGGAAGAGGATGTTTATATACAGTTTGGTATAAAAACCTAGTCGATCGATGCAATGAATGATTTATGAGTATTTTGTATATTCTTTTTTTTGGGGGGGGGGCATCACTGCTGTCTGGTGGAGGGAGTAGGAGGCCCAGCCCCACTGCTGGAATTGAACCTCCATCCCAGTGAGCCGCAGCCCCGCACACAACCACTACACCACTGGGGCTCAGCCCTCTTGTATATTCTTGTAACCTTTTCTTTATCTTTCAAATTCAAAAGCAGGAGCACACTACATTTAAGACCTTCATTTCATTAATTATGTGAAGACTCTAATCTTCAAAGACGACTATCTCCAGTTTTTTGCTTTTTCCTCTCTCAGCTCTTTGATTATTGCTGCAGTTTTATCAGTTCTGAGCTCCTCTTTTAGGATTTTTATTATAAATGTCTTTAGCCACAATTCCCAAATCCCAAAACTCATTTGGTAACAAGCCTTTCCCTGAAGAGGTATGAGACTATGAGCCTATATAGCACTGATATTGCCGGCCTCAGTTCTTTCCTGTAAAGCTTTGGATTCTAGGTAAAGTGACCAGACATCTCGATTTTAAATGATTTTCCCCGAATCCTGCGTGTTTTTTTAAAGTTCCGATTTTTGGTAAGACTGCACAACAAGCTAGGGAGCAGTGGGAGAATGAGAAGGGAATATACTCCCTCTACCTGCCCCCTCCCTCCCCCCGCTAGTCAATGGTGTCCCGCTTTACCAATGTTAAAATCTGGTCACTTTATTCTAGGGTACTACACAGAAACTGCTGGGGATGTATATAATCTTCAGTAATAGACATCACATGGTCTTTCTGAAAAAAGAAAAAGGAGGGCTGAGCCCCGGTGGCATAAGTGGTTGAGTGCGGGACTGCCGCCCACGGGCTTGGCGGTTCAAATCCAGCGGCGGCTCTCAGGAGCAGCACTGGGGAGCGCCCACGACCACCAGAAGCAGTGATGCCCGCCACCCCACCCCCCAAAAAAGAAAAGAAACCGGAGACTCTTCCCAAATGTTGATTCCTGAACCTCCAACGTTACAAGGTGGAGCTGAGCCCAAGTGCACCTTGGGCAGAAAGGCCTGCGAGCTCTTTCTGAAAATGCAGGCACTGAAACCTCTGTGGGACAGATTTCTACTCTTATCCACAGGGGTCACTGTCAGTGAGAATCAGCTCAACGGCTACTGTTTTTTTTGGAAACACCTCTGTGCGAGGCCGGACGGCCTAGAGAAACAAACCCAGCCACACTCATCTAAGGAAAGGAAGAGCTTGAGATCAGGAAGTCATCATGGAACAAGAAGGCATCCCGGCCCAGTCCAATTCAAGTCCATCACTTTGACGCTGGTCCCTAAGGCCCTGTTCAGACTCCCACAGCTGTGCGCCAGTGACACAGTGAGCCTGCTATCAAGAAAGTCACAGGTTGCTGAGGCCAGAGTCCTGTGGATCCAAAGTCGGTGGAGACCTGGCAAGGTGCTGGCACCGCAGAGTCAGGTGGCCCGCACGGGGTTACCTCTTGAATTAGGCAGACCTCACAAGGAGGTGTCATCAAGCAGTCACTTGATTGACAGATTTGACTGCACCCTTAGCCATGAGTGTCTTTAGTTCACATAAACTCATCCAACGACCAAACCTCGGACTCCTCGGATTTCAAAGAAAGGGTCTGGAGCCTGTGTGGGCAGCTTGTTTCTCCCTAATAATCCCTCCCTATCACCCTGGGTTGTATAGCTTTTCATGTTCTTCTTCTGAGTCCCTGTGAATTTTTTAAAATTTGTCTTCATTGCTAATTTTTTCCCCCCTACAGCTCTGCTCTGCACAGAGTTCAGTCTGGCATTTGTGGTTTTATTCGCCATTGAAAAACGCCCTACCTCTCAGAGTGGTACCTTCTTACGGCCTCTTGCTTTTTGATAGGTAAGACAGTCAGGCAGGGGGTCTATTGGTCAGAGAATTTTCTGCTTCGAGAAACGGAACCCTAGCTGGATGTGGCTGGAGAGGAAATAAGACTTTATGGGAAGGACCAGGGACGCTGACAATCAGAAGGGAGAGCTTTAGGGGTTAGTCCACTCTCCATGAGGACAACCCGGCAGTCAGCTTGTCAATCTCTTTCAGCTGGCGTGTTGCTGGACGCTCTGCCACTGGCGTTCCAAATGTCAGCAGAGTCACCCACGGTAGACGAGAAGGATCTGGGGGTTCTACTTCCCAAACCTTGGCCTTAGGGATGGCAGCGGAATATTGTCTGGGGCAGTGCCGGCAGCTGAGTCCCTGGAGCTGGCAAACACTTTGTAGCCATCGGTTCCGACAGAGCGAGGATGGCGAGCGTGGTGCTGGATCAGGGGGAATTTCACTTTGTCGTCTTAGGGTCACCATGAACCGGCCACCACATAACAAGGGCAGGATGCTCTGTGGACCTCCGAGTTTGGAACCAGGGGTGTGACCTGTTTCAAGACAGATTCTCAGTGTTTCCTTCTCCTAGGCGTTTCTGATTTCTTCTTCTACCGTATCAAGTCCGTGTCCCTTGGGAAGAAATTGAACACGAGTAACACAAAATGAAGATCCTCTTCACTTGGCAAACTGCGAAGCGCTCGAGTTTCTCTCTTCTGGCTTCCGGGGAAAATTTCCAGGCACAGATGTGTGGGTCTAGCCCAGATCCCATCTCCAGACCAGTTTTCACAGGATGAAGCCGGGCAGAGGAGGTGGGCGAGGGGTGCTGAACTGGGGTGAAGGAATCACGGGCACGTCCCCAACCTGTTCCCACAGGGCACTTCCCATGGAAGCATCTCTCCCGATTCTCCGGGGTGGTCCTCTCCTGATTCGTGAGATCTTTTCGTAGATAGGTCCCTCCTGGCTCGTTTGGGCAGGAGTCTCTACTGGCTGGGGGTCCTGACCCCTGCAGCTGTCTGCTCACAGGGAAGGCCTTCCCGCTGTGAAGCTGCCTCCCCCTCATCCCTCTAAGCCAGAGATTCTCAACCTTCTCAAGGTCTAGACTACAGTTCCTCGTCTTCTGGTGTTCCCCCCCACACCCAACCAGAGAATTGTTTTCTCTTGCTGCTCCATCACTGTCATGTTGCTACTGTGATGAATCTGGCGACTCCTGTGAAAGGGTCGTTTGACCCCCAAAGGGGGCACAGCCCACTGGTTGAGAACCGCTGCTAGCAGCGGAGGAGATGGATATCTGCCTGGGCCTCCCCTTGCACTGATTCCAGAACCTTTTAAACGGAACCTTTTAGAGCACGACTGTTAGGTTTCTGTTTTGCCGCAGCAAGCAAAAGTCTCCTCACTCCGGCTTTAAACCACAGGATGTCTTGACTCCCATAGCTTAAAAAAATTCGTCACCAGGGAGAGGGGATGATTGGACAAGGCACTATACATGTTCTAGCTCTCATTCCCGATGGTTTCCTCGCCTGGTCTTTGTCCTGCTTTGGATTCCTCTTGCATGGGGGTAGATAGCTGTTACCTTTTAGGACACTATCTAGAGGCGGACAGACAGTCTCTTCTGGAAACTATCACTTAAGTGTGCTTCTAGAAACTTCCATCCAGCAAAACTTTCCCTATATCTTATTGGCTCCAGTGGGCTTCCCACCTTTTGATGAGCCCATCCCTGTATCTAGAAGAATGCCATGTGCTAATTGTCTTTGGCGTGGGATCCTGAACAAAACAAGGGTAGGTGGGGTGGGAATAAAATTCACCCTTTGATTCTTCAGGCCAACCCCTGGCAATGAGGTCAGTTTCTCTTGAAGCATTGTGACGTGTGTAAGGGAAGGTGGACATCTGATTAAAATTTCGGATACTGCTAGGGAAGAGTAAATGGAAGTCAAGGGAGAAATGCATGAGGCTCACCATCCCTAGTTTCTGTACCTGACAGGTTTCCACCCCTTTACACTGAAATCCCCCTTCAGAGATGGAGTCTAGAATGCTTGTCTAGAAACCTCACCTTACCATTCTACTAAAACGCTCTTGCTGGGATTGTAGAATCTAGAAGACCACCCAACAGAAATTTCACGATGGACAAATCAAGAAAGTGAGCTGCAGAGAAAGAAGCAATTACGGTGGTGACCGTTACTGTGAAGTCGCCGACACTTTCACCATTTCCCGCAGACCCCTCAGAAGTTCCCTAAAGACCCAAAGTTCTCTTTCTCCTGAACTTCCACCTGAATGCCCATCTGAAGGACTGCCTTTCTAAAGCAGCAGCTGTTCAGCAAATGGGTATCAAATCACGAAAACGCTAGTTTGGCGTTTGCAGGGAGCACAGAGTCTATTTCCTGTTTGTAGCAAAAATGCAAGAAAAGAAAGGGGCCTCTGTTGTGGGAGATCCGAGCCAGGATAAACATCAGCTAGGATCTGTTTCTCTCTGTGTCTGTTTCTCGGGGGCCATTTATCCGTCTGTTTGGGACTGACTGTGCCGGGCATCTAGCCCCCTTGCTTAGTAACCCAGCGTTGACGGAGCATGATCCCAGCCTTCAGGGCTCGTGGGGTCCCCGCTGTGTGTCAGAGCAGAACAGTGCTGTCAAGTCTCCAGTGGCTGGTTTGTCACCAGCTCTCTAGAAGGGCATCAACCAAGCTTCAGTTCGTTGCCGAGAGGACAGAGCAGGACCGCCCTGTGAGTTTCTGACTTGGAAGAAGAATAGCAGATTGCTCCTTAGCGGCAATGATGGCGAGACTTTGTCTTAAGTACTTTGGACACGTTATCAGGAGAGAGCAGTCCTGGGGCAGGACACCATCCTGGCAAAGTACAGGGTCTGCCGAAAGCAACAACAACAGAGGACGACCCTCAGTGAGTTGGGTGAACACAGTGACTCCACTTAGTGACCCTTGTGAGGCCAGTGGAGCAGCAGGCAAGTGCCCCTGCTGTTGTACCTGGCAGGACACGCTCACACTCGATGGCATCTGACACAGCGTAATACCATTGTGTGATCTTGGACAGGGCACCAAAGCTTGTTACCCATCCACCTCTTAGAGACATTCTGTAAACTTTCCGAGCTCCAGTTTCTAATGTCAATGCTGGCTTTACGAGCCATGTCATCCCAAACGTGTCCAGTAGAGGTCAGAAGAAATCACAAAAACCTCTAAAACACTCCAAAATGCACTGCCTCTGCCAACAGGGGATGCCAAGGCCTCAAGCAAAATGCAACAGGTTTCTCAGAGGGTTTCCCTCTGAATCTGCCTCCTAAAGGGCAGCTGATGAGTTTGAACAGCTGACCTTCCTGTTAGTAGCTCAACCCTTAACCGGCTGCGCTGCCAGGGCGACATTAATCCCAGGGGCTATTGACTTTTGCTACCTGTGGAAATCCGGGTTACTGATTTGGTTATGCCCCCTCCTGGTGTAGAACTGTGCTCAAGACGGTTTTCCTCGGTTGAATTTTGGGAAGTCAAACGCCACACCCTTCCCACGTGTGTCTGGGTGGACTCCAACCAGTCTCCAACCTTTGCTAACCGTTTACACTGTCCAGGGACAGCTCTAGCAGTCCCTCGGGCAGTGCTCCCTGACTAGTGAAAGGGTTGCCTGTTTGAACGCCCTCAGAGACATCCCAGGATCCAGGCTGGTGATCTGCTTCTCAAAGCCCGGGAAGCCTGTTGGAGCAGTCAGGCACCATGAGTCAGAGTCAGCTCAAAGGCAGTCACGACTGTTCTCCACTTGGTAATTAGAGCCGCCGCCAGGCGCCCAGGTAGGTATTTTTCAGGAAAGATGAAATCAGAGACGCATTGTGTGTCACAGGGCTCCTGGGCACATGAACCATTTTCTCCACTGGTTAACGAATGCAAGGTGATCAAAGGCAGCCTGGCAGAATCTCGGAACAAGCAGATGCCGGCGAGGGGTACCACTCCCTTTCGGCTTCATTGTGCTTCTCAGCGATGGCTGCTAGCAAATCTGTAATGTCCCATTATTCCAGCAGCAAGCGCTCACTTCCTTCTCAGCGCGGTGCCTGTGTTTGGGACTGCTCACAAGAACTATGGCTTCTTTTCATGATGCAGCGGCACACCAGGGAAGCCAGATCCCTTAGTGTTTATGCACTGAGCTGCTAGCTGCAAGGTCCAAAGTTCGTAACCGCCAGCCACTCCCTAGAAGATGGAGCTTTCTACTCACTTGGAGGGACAGCTGGATTGTGATAAGAGTTGTACACGCGGGGCTGAGCGCCGGTGGCGTAGTGGTTGTGCGCGGGACTGCGGCCCACTGGGATGGAGGTTCAATTCCGGCTCCCAGGAGCAAAGGCTGGGCCTCCTACTCCCACCACCTGAGGGCAGTGATGCCTAAAAAAAAAAAGAAAAAAAAGAAAAAAGAGTTGTACACGCGCCCAGTAAAATGATTTTTAAAGGAAAGGGAAAAAGTTACAAGGTCGGAAACTCATACGGGCAGTTCTATCCTGTCCTGCCGAATTGCTGTGCGTCCACATAGTCAGTCGGGATGGCACGCTCAGAACCCTGGTGGCAGAGGGAGTTGTGCGGTGGGCACAAGGTCGGCAGTTTGAAGCCACTCTGCGGAGTCTTGGAAACTCACGGGGCGGTCCTGCTTTGTCCTCTCGGCAACAAACTGAAGCTTGGAAGTTGATGCCCTTCTAGAGAGCTGGTGACAAACCAGCCACTGGAGACTTGACAGCACTGTTCTGCTCTGACACACAGCAGGGATCCCACGAGCCCTGAAGGACGAGGTAGCAACTGGGGTGACCAAATTTGAAAACTGTCTTCATACGTTTATTTGAGAGGATAAGGGGGGTTTGGAAGAGGCCTGGGGTCACCGTGGTTCAGTAGCTGGAACCTGTCAGCTGTTCCTTGAGAGAAAGATGTGGCAGTCTGTATCCATACAGATGATAGCCTGGGGAAACTGTATGGGGCCCTGCTGCTCTGTCGACAGTTCAGCTCTGAGAGGAGTGAACTTGATGGTAATGGATGTGCTGTTGGAGCCAAAGGGGTTTTAGAGGCCCCTGGGTAGTTCAAACAGTTTGGGCTCATTAACTCCCTAAAAGCTGGTGGTTTGAGCTGCCCAATGGCACGGAGGAAGAAAGGCCTGGTGATCTGCTTCCATAACAACCAAGACAACCCCCTGGAGCAGTTCCACTGGGAAACGCATGGGGGGAGGTGGTTGAGAAAGAGAGAACCGCACTAGTGAGAAAAAGAACAGGAGGGTTACCCCCAAGGGATTTTTCTCTCCATCACAGTAAAGATGCCTGCTTATTCTAGGGCTGCTGCCCTATGAGAATTGAGTCGGGAAACCTTACTCTACTCACCTGAGAGCCCTGATCTTGCCCCTTCAGACTTGTTTTCCTTCCCAAACCTCAAAGAGCATCACAAAGGAACATAATGTGAGTCCCTCTAGGCGGCCAAACTGCCCTGTGCCCAGGTGTACCTGGTGAAGCTCAGAATCCTTGGGGGGAAGGATTATAGAGGTGCCAATACTGCTGTGGTAGTTACATAACCTGTTGTCCATTTGAGAGGATTATGTGTGAAGGGGTGGGGTCTAGCTTGTCAATCATTGTGTAGCCAATGAGGCCTCTGTGTGAACCTGGTCTTTCCCTGAGGATTCTGATAATTGATGTAGTTTCTTCTTGAGGTGTGAGACACTCTGTACACTGACTCCCTGAGAGACACTCTCCTGACAAGACACGTGGAACTAAGCTAGACTTTTGGAGCTGGAGAAAACACGTAGAGACCCCTGCCAGTGCAGAGATACTTACAATACCACTGGATCCACAAGACATCCCACCAATTGGTCTGCGATCTTCCTGTACTTGGTGTCACTGCATGTGTTTTGTGAGTATGAAGAGGACATTATAGATTGATATTGGACATACAGGCTAATATCAAACATGAATTTGATCTGGGCTGGGATGTTTTCTTTTGTTTTTTTTTGGGGGGGGGGGCATCACTGCTCTCCGGTGGTGGGAGTAGGAGGCCCAGCCCCAATGCTGGAATTGAACCTCCGTCCCAGTGAGCCGCAGTCCCGCGCACAACCACTACGCCACCGGGGCTCAGCTCTGTTTTCTTACTGTACAATTAGTCTCTGACATAAAACTCTTAAACACATATGAGTGTCTGCAAATTTGTTTCTCTAGTCCACCCAGACTAACACAATTGCCTTCATGATATATTTTTTATGGGTCTCATACGTGATCCTGGCAGAGTTCTGGAGGGAACAGAATATTCGAGATCAGAAATGCCTGCCTGAGGTGGTTCCACTGGGATCTCCTACATCTGTGCACCTCGTCTCAGGTCTACCTTCCTTGAGAGACCTGGACCAGGCGCAGAGGGACTTCTCAATATCAAATGTTCAAAACCAAGATTAAAAGTGAGAAATCTGTTTATGACAATTTTTAAAAAAATCAACAAAGTCCTATGCAACACAGTTTGGACTCTGAAAAACACAAATTCTCCGTGAGCCGGCCCGCTAACAACCCAATGGACTGTTTTGGGTTTAGCCCATGCCCAGAACTCTGAACTGAAAGAAAAGGCAAAGGCAGCTATCACGGGGTGATCAGGCCTCTGATATACTCACAGCAAGGGTTCAATAAGCAGTTGTGTAGCGATAATTATTATATGTTATAACACCGATATAGAGATCACGAGAGAGAGTGAGAAAAGAGCATTACAAGTTACATACATATCCTTTCATGGTACATGCTCAACTCCGCCCCACTCGATGGTCCACATGGAAGGGGAGACAGGAGAGCGGCAGCCCGGAAGGAGGCAGGAGGCTTGAGAGAGGCAGGCTGGTATGAAGCAGGCTTGAGAAGGGCAGGCTCTCTCTATCCTATGTCCCATCCCTATACACCCTCTGGAGCCGAGCAGGGCCCCTAACTACAGGCAAGGACATACGTCACAGGAGAGGGCTCTCTTAAGGGTTATATGATAAGGGGGGTGTCTTAGGAATGTCTACGTGACTACGTGAAGAGGCCAGACCTTAGTCTGTGATGGTAGATAAACCATTTATATCAGGCTTGGGGCTATTGACAATGGCTCTTGAATCCCGCCCACAAGGTTTCGAGGGAAGCCAGCCATCATTCTAACAGTAGGGGAGTTAGCTCAAAGTTAGACAACACAAAGGCCTTAAGTAATTGGGACTTCCATAAGAGATGCTGGTAAATAGTCTGGTTAATCTTTGGAACATAATAATTGTGGAGAAGTTTTGTCATTACCCCACAGGCAGCAAGATGCCTACTTCCTTAGATTGACTATCTCTCTGACTTCCTAGACGAGGTTTCAAACTCTGCATACCTCTGATTATCTTGCCAGAGAAAAAGAAAAGGAAAAAGAAGGTGACAGGGAGTGTCAATTCAATGTGAAACTGCTTCTTCTTGAAAAGCACCAGACAGTGACTCAACCCCCCGGGGTCAGACTGAAGCCATAAAGATTTATCATCCCAGCAGACCTGTCCAGGTCGCTCTGCTTTGGAACGGACTGGATGCCGTGGGTCTAGTTTGGGCTGGGGGGCCTTGCCACAGGGCCCTGGTGATGCCGTGGGTGTCAGTGCTCGGATGCTAACCAAGTGATCAGTGGTGTGAAGGTTTGAACTGACTGGCCACTCTGCTCCAAGAAGAGGCAGTCTGCTTTTTAAAAAACAAAGAGGCTGAACCCCGGTGGCTTAATGCTTGTGTGCGGGACTGGGGCCCACTGGGATAGAGGTTCAATTCCAGCAGCGGCTCCACAGGAGCAAAGGCTGGGCCTCCTACTCCTACCACCAGAGGGCAGTGATGCCCCCCAAAAACAAAGTCCTCTCTGCCATCTTCCCTGGTCCTCTGCTAATGCAGCCAGGAAGGTGAAGCTGTGCGGTTTCAGCGGGTACAAGATTGACCGTGGACACGGGAGGCGCTATGCCAGGACCAGGGGAAGGTGTTCCGGTTTCTTAAGGCAAAATGCCCATCGGCCTGCCTTTCCAAGAGGAACCCATGGCAGAGAAACTGGACTGTCCTCTACAGAAGGAAGCACAGAAAGGGACAGTCGGGAGAAATTCAAAAGAAAAGAACCTGCTGTGCAGTCACCTTGCAGAGGGCCCTCCTGGGTGTATCTCTTGCTGACATAATGGCCAAGAGGAATCGGAAACCTGAAGTTAGAAGAGGCTCTCAGGGCTGCCAAGGAAGCAAAAAAGGCGAAGCAAGCTTCTGAAAAGACAGCAATGGCTGCTATTAAGGCTCCCACAAAGGCAGCCCCTAAACAAATGATTGTGAAGCCTGTGAAAGCTTCCGCTCCCCAGGTTGGTGGAAAACGCTCAGTTGGCAGATGAGACTTTCAATAAAGATGCAACTGAGAAAAACCAACCAACCAACTAACAAACAAGTAAAAAGTCTTAAAGGAGGTGGAGTGGAAGGGGGGAACCAATTGCAAGGTTATACATATAACCTCCTCCCTGGGGTACGGACAACAGGGAAGTGGGTGAAGGGACACATTGGAAAGTGTATGATATGATAAATCAATGACAATTTGTAAATTATTAAGGATCCGTGGAGGAGAGAGGGGAAATACGGGCAGCTGATACCGGGGCCTAAGTGGAAAGAAGATGTTTCAAGAATGATGATGGCAACAAATGTGCAAATGTGGACTACATACAATTGGTGTGTGTGTTGATTATGATAAGAGGTGGATGAGCCCCCATAAAATGATTTAAAAAAACAAACCAAACCAGTTTTTTTGTCATGTCCTTCACAGATCATACAATTCAAGGCTCCATCATCTGAAGAAGACTTGTGTCATCATCACTACCATTGATTTTAGATCATTTTCTCTGTTTTTGGATTCCTTGGTATCTGTCCCTGTGTGGCAGTCATGTGCTTATGTTAATTTTTTTTTTTTTTTTTTTGTGGGCATCACTGCCTCTGGTGGTCGCGGGCACTACCCAGCCGCCGCTGGATTTGAACCGCCAAGCCCTCGAGCTGCAGTTCCGCACTCAACCACTTGCGCCACTGGGGCTCAGCCCTCTTATGTTAATTTTATGATTGAAATGTAGAGGTGGAGTCTAGCCTGTTAAACTGGAGATAGTCATTGAGTAGTCAATGAGGTCTCTATGTGGGCATGGCTTTCTCCTGAGACTTCTGGGAAATCCCGCGGTATTTCCCTCGTGAAGATGAGAAGCTATTTTCCCCAGTTGTTGGGAGTTACTTTCAGAGACGATTAATCACAGACAAGATGGCAGCATCTGAGAAGCTGGAGGAGCCGGCAGAGAGACTACACAGCTTTGCCTTGATGGAGCCAGATCTCTGAAGCTGGGGCGGCCACATGGAGACCTCTGCCAGCAATGAGTTGCTTCTGCTGTTGATGGACCCTGAGCCCTGGAAGCGAGGAGCCATGTGGAGACCCCTGCACCCACCGACCTCTGACTTCGTGAGTCGGAAGGAGACTTTATAGACTGATTTCGGGCATATGGGTGAATATCGGCCTTATGACTTTGTACTGGACTAGATTGAGATGCCTTCTTAGTGTCACATTCCTTTTGTATATAAACTCTTTCCTTACATCTACATGCGTGTCTATGAAATTTGTTCCTCTAGCCTACCCGGACTGACACACCCTGTTTTTCTCCAACCTCCCTGTCCTACCCCCAAAGAGACCCGGGGGTGGGTGGGGTGGGGGTGGGTCAGGCGGTTCTGTTCTGTTCTCTAGGCTCACAGGAGTTAAAATTGATTTTGGGTGTGGGAATGCCTCACCTTTGAGGCCTGTAAGAGAGCCCTGAAGTTATAGGGGCGATCCCCCACTTTTGAGGCATGGGAACCACTGAAATCACAAAGCTGGACTTTCTGGCACATAAGGTCCTTGAACCCTGAACACCGCATTGGAGACAGGTGGCTGTCAACAGGATTTAAGGTAGTTTTATAAAACCATGTTCCTGTAAACCTTTTTGGGAAAGTGGTAATAAAGTCCATGTTGAACACACTGATATCGCATTTATAGTAGCATCAATTGAAGGCTAAACTGATTGTCTTTTTGGGGAGGGGCATCACTGCCCTCTGGTGGTGGGAGTAGGAAGCCCAGCCTCCTGTGGAGCCGCTGCTGGATTCGAACCTCCATCTCAGTGGGCCGCAGTCCTGCGCACAACCACTATGCCACCGGAGCTCAGCCCTCCTAAATTGATTGTCATCAAGTCAACTCTGCTCATACGATGCACAGAAAAATGAAGTTCCCTAATGGTTTTCTGGGCTGGATTCTTTTTTGAAAAGTTTTATTAAAGACTTTTACTAGGGGCTCTTACAACTCTTATCAGAGTTTATATATTCATCATGTCAAGCACATTTGTACTTGACATCATCTTCTTTTATTAATGTTTTTAAAATTATTTTATTGGGGGCTCATAAAACTTATCACAATCCATACATCCATTCATTGTATGCCAACCACATTTGTACATTTGTTGCCATCATCATTCTCAAAACATTTGCTTTATACTTAAGTCCTTGTTATTACCACCTTCTTTTCCCCTCCCTCACGAACCCTTGACAATTTGTAAATTATTATTATTTTGTCAGCATCATCATTTTCAAAGCATTTTCTACTTGAGTCTTTATATCAACTCCTTATTTTTTCCCTCCCTTCTCTTTTCTCCCTCCCTCATGAACCTTCTATAAACTATAAATTATTTTCATATCTTACACTGTCGGCTGTCTCCCTTCAGCCACTTTTCTGTTGTTTGTCCCCCTGGGGGGGGGCTTTGTGTCGATCCTTGTGATCACTTCCCCCTCTCTTGCTTTAGTTTCCCCTCCCCTTCCTGGCATCTCTATTCTCATTATAGGTCCTGAGGGGTTTAACAGTCCTATAGCCCCTGTGTTTCCAGCTCTTATCTGTACCAGCATACATGCTCTGATATAGTCAGATTTGTAAGGCAGAATTGGGATTAGGATAGCATTGAAGAACTAGAGGACAGTTGTATGTTTCATCAGTGGTATACTGATCAGTGGTATTCTGCCCAACTTTTCCTGATGTCCCTGACTGGTTTGTCTCTTTCTTGTGACCTTTCTGTAAGGAAATGTCCAACTGTCTACAGATGGGCATTGGTTCTCCCCTCTGTACCCCTCACCCCATTCACATTGGTATGATTTTGTTCTGGGTCTTAGATCTGGGCTGCATTCTTTATGGTATGGAATATGGAAGTCGGTGGCCAGGCCTTTCCTCTGCTGTGGGATGGGTGGACTTGAACTTTTAGCTTTGTAGTCAAGTGTAACCCAAGTATTTTTCTTAGTGTAGTTGGAAAACTCTGCCTTAAAAATGCAGTGATCCGCCACCGCCCTGCCACCGCTGTGTCATTAGAGGGCAGAGAGAAGAGGGGCTGTGCCACGTCTAGGCTCGGGGGTCTGACATGAACCCCCTAGTCAGGGGTTGACTGCTAGCACCACAGTCCTCCTGCACCTGCAGGACCTGAAAGGGGAGGAGGGTTCCCTGTTAAGTCATTTTGCACTGACGAGATCCTGGAAGCTGGATCACAGTGCACTTCCGCTGGCTGGTTAATTTAATGCATGAGGGCAGGTGATGCCCCGCTCGTGGGCACTGGCCACAGTCACCGACAGACCACCACCATTCAGTCAAGACTCAACCACAGACCACGGTGCAGAATGCAGCCCCCACCCCATGCCAGGAGCACATCTCACTGTGACAGTCACAGAAACTTCAGTGGTGGTGGGGGGGGAGGCATGTGTGACAGCCTCGGTGGGGCACGGTCATGTTCAGCAGATGTGGACTGAAGATGACCCTGTGTCTGTCCCCTCACAGCCGCCAGCTGAGGGGACTGCTGGGAGGATGGTGGGTTCTGGCAGAGTCAAATGGAGAAGGAATCCTTTGGGAAGAATAAAGTCAACTGAAGATCGAAAAAAAATGCAGTGATCATTAGGTATTCAAGGCAGTCTCTAGGACAGTTTTATTGGGACACTATCCAAACATCATACAATTCATTCATTCAGCCCTCTCAGGAAGTGGTATACAATCACTACCACAGTCCGTTTAGCATTCTCTTCCTTCCTGTACTCTCTGTTCCCCAGTTGTCTCCCCCAAATAGATGTCAAACGTTGCTGCTTGCTACACATGGCAAATGGCTATCCACTTGGAGGACAGTAAAAGGAGGTCAGAGGCTAGTCCCCCTGAGGGTTGTTAGTCTCTAGAGCAATCAGGCTGTGTAGTCTGTCCCACTCTAAGAAGGGCCCACTCCCTTCTGATAAGGAGAGTAGCAGATTGTTTCCCTGAAGGAGAGCCCTGGGAGGTCCGGCCCACTCAAGGGTGACCAAGCTTAGGCTGCCATATTAGTCTAAGATCCGCCCTTCTTGTCACATGTGCACCCTGTAGTGTGCATACCCTAGCAGCCTAGCTCGTCCCCTTCCTGCCACACTTATACCTATTGTACATCCCCTTCCTGTGATGTATGCCTGTACCTGTAATCAGGAGGCTTGCACACCCTCCCAAAATGCATAAGCCTTAGTTAGTACTAAATCACTCTCACTCCTGCTCTCGTCTCCCACCTCCACATGTACCACCAAGAGGAGCTGAGGTGAGCTTACTACTGTGAAATGTGTCTGACGTCTTCCTTTTACTCTCTGCCGTCTCTCCTATTTCCCCATGACTCTCGTATAATCTTTATATATCTTGACCAGACAATTGCACTTACTGACCCCATGATTAATCGTTGGGGGCTCGCTACCCCCACAGACCCCCAGGCTTCTCTTCCAAAGTGTCTCTGGGTGGCCTGGCCTGTTAGGAGCCAAACCCTAAGCCATTCGTGAAGACAGTAGGCTCCTCAGACACAGGATTATTTTATAAAGGAAAGGCAAGTGTTGGTGGTGTTTGAGGCGGGGAGGGGTGATGTAGGGCAAGGCACCCAAAGACCTTCTCACTCACATCAGGAGCCCTGGTAACCCCGAGTTTCAGGCACTCTACTGTTTAACCAAAAAGTCAATGGCGGGCACGCACCAGCTGCTCCACAGGACAAAGGCGAGTCCCTACAGACACAGCTTTGGAAATCCTGCAGGGCAATTTGGAACCAATCCACCTCTGGTGCCTGACCCCACACCCTGCCCCCAATGGCTTCTCTAGCTACACACACAGGGTAGGCCAGCCAGGAGCTTCCGTTTCCTTTAGAATATATAAGCCCTGGGACTCAAGACATGTCTTCCTCTTCCAAACCAGTATTTGTAGTAGCCAACACTCCCACCCCCCCCCACCCCCCACCTCCCCCACCGCTGCAGTGAGTTCCCCGTTCAGGTTCAGCGCAGCCACCTCTCCCCCCAGCTCCATCCAGAAGGAAGGGTGCACACAGCTCCCTCAGACCAAGTGGTCTACCAGAGGAAGGAAGCTGGGGGATGGGAGAGAAGTGAAAGGGCGGAAGTCCTGGGGGAGGGGGGAGAGTGGGGGAGGGACAGGGGGGAAGTGGCCATGAGCGCAACCAACAGGAAGTCCAGAGTCTGAGTGACCTTCAGCTTTGCCTCAGCTTTCTTCCAGCTCTTTCTCCCGCCTGGGAAGGGGGCGCCGCCACCTGAAGGCAGCCTCTGTCCCACCCACCCGCTCTCTCCGCTGCTGTTCCGGTTCTGGGGTTCACCCTGGAGGCAGAACAAGCCGGGCCTCATTCCAAGCCCCACCACACTGCCCCGCCAGGCAGAGGAACAGTCACCTTCCCTTTGGACAGACTCCCTCCCCTGCTCAGTCTGCCCCCAGGTCTGGGCCTCCTCCCAGCCGGTGCCCCTGTGCTCAGTCACTCTTTTGACCAGAGCCAAACTTCTCAAGCTTGCCAGCTCAACTGCATCTCCAGGTCCCTCTCCTGCGGTGGGGCTTCTAGTTAGGGGCCATGGAGTCAGCGCTGACCCAGAGTGAGTGTGTGCACCACAGAACCAAGCCCTGCCCTGTCCTGCACCAACCTCACCCTTGGTCCCGTGCCTGAGCCCATTGCTGTAGCCACGGTGCCAATCCATCTCCCCAAAGACCTTCTCTTTCTGCTACTCTTCCACTTGACCAAGCTTGATGTCCTTTTCCAGGGACGTGTCTCCCCTGACAATATGTCTAAAATCTGCAAGACAAAGTCTTGTCATCCTTGCCTCTAAGGAGCACTCCGGCCTTACTTCTTCCAAAACACATTGGCTGGCCCTTTCAAGAGTCCATGGTACTTTCAATATTCTTCTCCAGCGCCACAATTCAGATGCTTTGACTCTTCCACATCTTCCTTATTCACTGTCCAACTTTCATATGCATAGGAGGTGTGCTAGTCCGGGCAGACTACAGAAACAAATTCGTAGACACGCATATGGATATAAGGGAAAGGTTTATATATAAGAGGAAGGGGGGCTGAGCCCCGGTGGCGTAGTGGTTGTGCGCGGGACTGCAGCCCACTGGGACGGAGGTTCAATTTCAGTAGCAAGGCTGGGCCTCCTACTCCCACCACCAGAGAGCAGTGATGCACCCCCCCCCCAAAAAAAGAGGAAGGGAACATTGAGAAAGCATCCCCACCCAATCCAGTCCAAAGTCGTAAGTCCAATATTAGCCCATATGTCCGATACCAGTCCATAAAGCCTCCTTCCGACTCACGAAGCATGTGCAGTAGAGGCGTCCTGGTGCTGGCAGAGGGCTCCTCATTTCCAGGGTTCAGGGTCCATCAGCCATATCCATTGGCAGTGGGAGCATCTTGGCACTGGCAGGGGTCTCTCTGTGGCTTCTCCGGCCCCAGGGATCTGGTTCATCAGGGCAAGCCCATGTCGCTTCTCCTCTGACTCCTCCCTTCTGCAGGAATCAGGATCAATTAGCATGCTGTCATCTTGTCTGTAGTTCATCATCTCGGAGACTCAGTCCAGTCTCCCTTCTCTAATTGGGAAAGACCGTGAGATTTCCCAGAAATCTCAGGAGAAAACCATGCCCACACAGAGGCCTCATTGGCTAGCTCCAGATTGACAAGATAGATTCCACTCCTAGCCTCCCAATGTGAAGTTGACATGAGTACATGACTGCCACAGGAGGCATTGGAGAAGACCATGCTTCCTTCAGTCAAGTAACATGCGTGTTCTTCACTCTAAAGAAGTCTTGTGCAGCAGGTTTACCTAAGGCAAACACAACTTTCCATCTCTACACTATGGCTTCCAGGAGCATCATTGACCATGGTGTTAGCTGTCAGTCCAGTTGTGAGAGTCTGGAGCTTCTTCACATGGTGCTGTCATCCACGTGGAAGGCTGCAACCCTTCATCTTCCACATCAAGTGCTTCAAGTGCTCCTCCCCTGGAGCTTCTCATTCATGAAGTCCATTTCTGAAGTGTGGGCCTCTTTTAGAATACCGGATAAAAGCCACACTCACTAGCAGCTGGCCCCTTTCCACTGGACAGGCCTGCCTTCCCACACATGGATTTCCTGTTCCCTGTGGTTAGCGCTGTCTAGAACAGGGCTTCTTAAACTTCTTCCCTTTTCACCCTAGAAACTTGCAACATGAGCAAGCACGGCCAGACAACATCTCGACTTCACCATGTACTTGGTTTCAAATTCATTTCTGGTCATTGCGTGTTCCGAAAGGCTTTACTGTTAACAAGTCTTTTTGTTTTGTTTTTGGTTTTTTTGCGCATCCGTGCCCTGGTGGGAGTAGGAGGCCCAGCCTTGCTCCTGGAGAGCTGCTGCTGGATTTGAACCGTCAACCCTGTGGGCTGAAGTCCCGCACACAACCACTGCACCACCGGGGCTCAGCTCCAAGTTGTTGCTTTTTTAAATTACACAACCCCTCCCCCCCAGACACACAGACACATTTCATGACCTCACATTTTCATGACCCACAGCTTAAGAAGCTAGATGCTGTAATTTTCTCAACCCAGTCTTTTCTGGGAAGCTCCCTATCCATCAAGGTAGCTGAGCTGGGTTTGTAACTTGGTAAGCTTTTCCAACACCTCTGGAGTTGGGTAAGTCCTCTTTTCTCCCATAGTTCTGTGGGAGTTGCCCACTGGGGTCAGTGGTGGACACTCAAGGTTAGTGGACCGCTGGCCTCTCCACTCTCCTTCCCTCAGCCTTTCTCCCCCATTGGAAGCAGGCTTACTTTCCAGCCTGGAGCCGTGGGACACAGCATTGACTAATGCCGAGTCAGCAGGCATAGGGCAAGGATATTGAGGACATTTTAAGAAAACGGAAACCGATGTTGGTGAACAAAAGACAAGGAAAGTTTCTCCAAGAAATTGTTTTTTTGGGCTGAGCTCTGGTGGCGTAGTGGTTGTGCGCGGGACTGCGGCCCACTGGGACGGAGGTTCAATTCCAGCAGAGGGGCTGGGCCTCCTACTCCCACCACCAGAGGGCGGTGATGCCCCCCCCCCAAAAAAAAAGAAATTGTTTTTTCAACATGACAATGGAAGGTGGCTAGGGTTGTCCTACAAGAATGTCATTGGGAAACCTTACCTCATTGCACCCACAGTCCTGACCTTGCCCTACTTCAGATTTCTCTTGCTCCCCAAACTCAAAGAACACCTCAAAGGAACATACTTTGAGTCCCTCAAAGGCACCCAAGCTGCCACTTTGACATGATGAAAATGGAAGGATGCCGGACTTTCTGAGGGAAGATTAGGAAGATGGAAGCGCTGCCTGCAGAAGAGGATCACCCTCCATAGAGGATACATTGAGAAACAATAGCATTCACATTTTGATACTTTGTTTAATGAAGGTTTTTATAATTTAGTAGCGGTGCTTTTGATTCACCCTAAATAGAGGTAAGAGAGGAATAAGGGGCATGACGGGATACCAAGAACATTGAAACGCATTCCCTGCTCCTGAGAAACTCCAGTCTTCTTGGGACACTGAAGCCACTCAGCCCCATGCAGCACCTTGTGGCAATGTGTGTAAGGTCATATGTTCAAGGCACCAATTCCAAGTCCGGGCTCATCTAGAGACCACTCGCCATCCAAGAGCAGAATCAAGACACTCTTTCTAAGCCCTGACCGGATGGAGAGCTGGAATAGACACATTTTAATCCGAGATTATATGTTGGACCGCTAACCACAAGATTGGAAATCCAAAGCCCCCATCTGCTCCACGGGAGAAAGACAAGACTTTCGACTCCTTTTAAGAGCTCCACTCAGCTGAGCCCCGGTGGCGACGTGGTTGTGTGCAGGACTGCAGCCCGCAGGATTGACGGTTCAAATCCAGCTGCCGCTCTCCAGGAGCAAGGCTGGGCTTCCTACTCGCACCAGGGCAGTGATGCAAGAAAAAAAAAAAAAAAAAGAAGAGCCACACTCTTGGAACCCTGTTCTGTAGGGTCAGCCTGAGTCAGAAGCGATTGAGAATGGCAGGGAGCTTGCTATTTTTTAATGCCACCATGGTTCCTACTGTCTTCACACCTGGGAACAATGCCTCGAAT
>PVJH01027371.1:0-28800 GCA_004026705.1 Nesogale talazaci | reverse complement strand
ATCAGGAGGGTTAAGATGGGGGGGGGGGGAGAAGGTGGAAACCGATCACAATGACCTACCTATAACCCCCTCCCAAGGGGGTGGGCAACAGGGGGGTAAAGTGAGATATCGGACAATGAAGAACATGAAAATTTTTAATAAATTATGAATTAAGGGTTCATGAGGGAAGGAGGAGGGAGGGGAAAATTGTGGAGCTGATACCAAGGGCTCAAGTAGAAAGAAAATTCTTTGAAAATGATGGTGTCTGGCTGAGGCCCGGAGGTGTAGTGGTTGAGTGTGGAATTGCAGTCCACTGACTTGGCGGTTCAAATCCAGCAGCAGCTCTCTAGGAGCAAGGCTGGGCCTCCCACTCCCACCAGAGGGCAGTGATGCACACCCCCCCAAAAAAAAAAAACGAAAAGAAAATGATAGTACAATCTGTATGGAAGCAGAATGCCTGGCCTTTCTCCCAGGGAACTGCTGCTGGGTCTGAACAGGCCACCTTTCCGTTAACAGGAGACGAATGCTTAACCACTGCATCACTAGGGTGCCTTTAGTTATTCTATGAAGTTTTCCTCCTGGATTCAATCTACAAGAGGAGAGTGTGGTACGTGCCCAAAGGGATCACGTGGTTCCTTTGACTCAGGTTTTAATGCAACTCATTAGGGCTCTGTCCAAGAAGCCACGTCTGGCCCCAACTCCTCCTCTGGGTGGAGGCACAGGGAGGACCCCCTCCGGGGATCCTGGGAGTGGCCTGCCAGCCAGCCAGAAGGTGCAGAGCTGAGCCTGCCAGCCCTGTCACGGCTTGTCCTGAGAAGGACCGGTGGTTCCAGGACCTGCCCTGGCCTCAGTCCTACGATGGTCACATGGGGACGCTGCATTTGCTCACAAGGTTCTCCTCCGCTCTGCTGGCCGCCTTGGAGTGGCTGGTGGTGTGCCGGGGACCGAGGTCTGTCCAGGAGGATTCCGGGGTGATGTGTTCTGGCCGTGCCTCGAGACTTGGATGGCACAGTGGGCGGCCGCCCATCAACGACCAGGGTCCCTGGGGGTGTCATGGGGGCCTGCTGGGCTGTGAAGCGCGAAGCCAGTGGTTCCAATCCACCAGCTGCTCTGAGGGAGGGAGACGGGCAGAAACTCACAGGGCCGCTGCTTCCACTCTGCCTGTAGGGTCACTGTGACCCCACAGTGCCAGTCAATGGCAGTGAGTGGAGGGTGTCGCAAACCACAACGGACAGGCCAGCTGTCCTGTGGGTGAAGCCCGGGTGCCGGAGTAGTGGGGCTTTCGGTGGATGCTCTTGGGAAGCAGATGGCCGAGTCTTTCTCAAAGCTCCAAACTTTCGGTTAGCAACCGAGCATAGAAACTATTTGCATGTGCACATGTACGCACGCACGCACGCTTCGAGGAGTCCTGCTGGCCTAGTGGTCACGCACTGGGTTGCTAACTGCAAGGTCAGCGGTTCAAAACCACCAGTTGCTCCATGGAAGACCTATGAGGCTCTCTAGTCCCATAAAGAGTTACAGTCTCAGAACCCCCCAGCTCTGCCCTGCCCTAGACACCTGCCGCGGGTCAAAATCAACTTGATGGCAGCCAGGTTTGTTTTGCTTTGCCTCGAGACACCACTGGTCTCTACGGAAACCTGGTCCTGGCTGCTTTCAGTTCCGTCGACAGGCTCCACGCCGGCTGCTTCTGCTACGCCCCCGAGCTGCTGCCGGCCCAGGGCGAGGGGCGAGGGGGGCATTGGACGTGGCCACTTCCTGGAGGGCTCATCCAGCTCCGGAGGGCTTCTGAGGACTGCGTCAGCCGTGGGGTGGGAACCGAAGAGGTGAGAGCTCTGCTTGGCCCTCCTGAAAACCTGGCAGGCGCGGTGGTGGACAGGTAGATGCTTGCGGATTGCCCGTGGGGCGTGCGCCTCCCCTGCCTGGCTCGACACCGCGTCCTGACTGCTGGGTGGCGGCCGCTGGCCCTGACAGTCAGCAAGAGCCCGCCCTTCCAAAAGCCGTCTCCCGCAAGGAAGCGGCGTGGGGTTCTCAGGGCTGCCTGGCCGCCCTCCATCAATATCCCCTTCCCAAGGACGTGGCTGGCACTGGGGGGGCGGGCTCAGGGCCGGAGGAAGCGCCGGTGACAAGGGGGATGAAATACATGGCTCGCACAGGCATAAACCAGCCGAGTGCGACCGCAGAGAAATACGGCTGTCGGCGGCCTGGGCAGTGAAGACCTTATTCGCTCCAGCGGGGCCACGCCCCCTGGACACGGGCCACCATCTGACCGGCAGGGACAGAGCATGCCCTCCTGGAGGGCTGGTGTCTCTCTCGCCGGAGGGCGGGGATCTCTGTCCTCTTTGGAGGTATTCTCCGCCCCCCACCCCCGCCCCGCGTCCTTGTCCTTCAGCCCCAGCCGGCAGGGTGATCCTGTAAATCTGCCGCCCGGCCTTCTCCTCGCTCTCTGGTCGTGATGGGTGGCTCAGAGGTGACTGCTCCCAAACCCTGGGTGCCTCCCCTTTATCAATGTGACCGCGACAGCCCCTCGGACACAGGTAAATCACGGTTACATTCCCCAGGGCCCCTGGGAGCCGTACACATCCTTGAACAAGCTGAGCGTGCAGTCAGTCATTCAAGCGCTCTGTCCCTCTCCCTCGCTCCCGCGCACACGCACAGGCTTGGGCTTTTCCACCTTTATTCCTTTTCCCCGCAGGACTCTTTCTCATCCCAGCCGTCACCTGTCACCTTCTCTCCTGTGGCCCCAGCCCAGACCTCATGCCTCCGTCTCTGAGGCCAGGCAGAGCCTTCAGCGGGGCCGGGGCTCGGGCACAGTCCACATGGCCGGGACTGTGGACCACAGCGGGGTCTGGACATAGGCCGGGATGCAGGTCCCTGGGGGTGAGTTTCGGGGACCGGACAGTGGGGGGCAATCTCTGCCCCCACCTCTTGGTGCCACAGCACCTGCCCAGGCCCCCCTCTCCAGCGCTCGGCCGTGCTCCGCTCAGGGCTTCTGGTATATCTTCTCTGGGACCCCCTCCTGGAGGGCAGCGTATCTGGCTAAGGTGAAGAGGAAGTCACTGAGTCTGCAGAGAGAGAGAGAGGCAGCTAAGAGAGGATTCAAGCTAACAAGAGTGCCTGCTGCATTCACCTGCAAGGAGGTGGCCCCTGGAGGAGGTGAGGGGGACAGATGGACTGGAAGGAAGTCTCTGGGTTACCCTAACCCTAACCCCAGCTCTGCCCTGCCCCCACCCTAGCCTCACAGGGCAGGTGCCCCTGTCCTTTCCCTGTGCTGGTTTCTCCATCTTCAGAGAGAACTGGAGTGTGGGTGCGAAGCCCCGGGGCTTGGGGCATGAAGGCCTCAGCACAGGATGACTGGCCCTGGCCGGTGCCACGTCACACCCTGGGGCTGCAAAGGCTGCTGGGAGACCACTGTGGAGACAGGGTGAAGCTGCGGGAAGCAGAGGCACTGGGACCTGTCCTGTCTCCATGGAGGAGTGTTTAAGCAAGAGGCCGGTCGGTGGTCTGCAGTCAGGTGGCCCTTCCTGTGACTGCTCCCTGAGCACAGCTCCCTCCTGCTCTTCCTGGCCCGTCCCTGCCACTGGACGCAGGCCTTTTCCACACAGGCCTGCACAAGGTAAGGGCCCGGGCAGGCTGGGAGGCCAGGCCTGGTCACTGAGGCCCCCTCAGGTCCCAGGACGGCTTTTCTAATCGGCCTTCTCTCCATTCCTGCCTTCCAAGAGCTCCAGGAGGCAGGCTGACTGAGAGCAGGGCCCCAGCTCCATGCACTCGGGTTTGGGGCCGGCTTTGCCTACACCTCACTGGGGCCAGGATCAGCACCTGCCTGGCACGTGACAGCCACCCCGTGACTGACGGGCCACCTCCCAGCCTACCCCTCAGGCCCACTCCAGGGGGACAAGTGGCCCCACACTCACAGGACGTGCTCAGAAGCCCCACGAAGTACCTGTTGAGGAACTTGGCCACGTTGGCATCCGTCTCTCCCATCTGGATGAGGGGTATCACGCTGGGGAGGGGGGGAGGGAGACACGCCATCAGGCCTGTGTGAGCTCGGCACTGTCTCCTGGGACGGCGGAGCCCTGGGCCCCACGCCAGCCCCACAGCCACCCTCCACCCCACCCCCGACCTGAGCCAGTCCTCATAGAAAACCAGCACCGATTCAGCAAGGTGCCGACCCCTTGCTGGAGGCAGGTCATGAGGTGGCCTGGCAGGGGGCACCTCTGGGGGTCTTGAGGGGGGCTCTGCGTGAGTTTCCACCCCTGGGAGTCACCGTGCCAGGTGCCTCCTCAGTTACAACTTAGAACAGCATCCGCTGAGGGCCGCCCACAGGGCCCCGACCCCGTGTCACGGGACTGCCCCGCGGTGCCGGGTCTTTGTTCTGGGGTGCCCCTGGGTGGGCTCCAACCGCCGGCCATTTGGTTAGCAGCCGAGCACCTGACAGGGAGCATCATCTGTGAAGAGGGAGCAAAAGCCCCCAGCAAGCCTCCCTCCCAGGCCTCGGCCTGAATCTCAACTCCCAGGCGCTGTCCAGCCAGCATGCGGACCTTCAGGCAGCCGCGTGTCAGGCCCCGGCCAGGCACCCCCTGCCCAGCAGCTCTGTCTGCTCAGCCCACTCTCACGATGAGAAAACCGAGGCTCAGGGTTCCCAGCCCCAGCCAGCGAAGAGCCCGGTAGGACGTGCACCGAGGCCAGTTCTCCAGCACAAATACAGCCACTCCCCGACAGTGTGCTGTTTCCATGCCATCAAGTTTGTCCACTGTTGCACCCCCGCTGCTGGACACCGCCTGCTCAGTCAGTCCCCAGTTGGGTCTTTGCCTCCTCCCCCTCTCCCCTCACAACTTAAAAATCTGAGTGTGGTGGGGCTGAGCCCCGGTGGCGTAGTGGTTGTGGGCGGGACTGCGGCTCACTGGGATGGAGGTTCAATTCCAGCAGCAGCTCTCCAGGAGCAAGGCTGGGCCTCCTGCTCCACCACCAGAGGGCAGTGATGCCCAAAAACATAAAACAAAACAAACAAAAAAAACCCCCCAAAAATCTGAGTGTGGTTTCAGTACAAGCTGACAGAGCACACCGGCCTTCCACTCAACAAAGCATCCCCCTTTTAACTCATGGTGTGGAATGCCATGTCCCTATGAGGTAGCTCCTTCTTCCCAGGCCCTCCCTGTGTCTCCTGTGTCCATCCGCCCTTCCCTCCCAGTTCCTGCTCCTGAGCCTTCTCCTGGGGGCCTCAGGGACGGACTCTCTTCACTACGGCAGAGCGTGGCTCTCTCATGTGACCGGTCACCTGGCTGGCCTGTCGATCCAGGATGGAATCGGCCTTCTCCATCGGCCTGCTAGTCTCAAGACTGGCGACCGGCACAACTTCTAAACCTCGCCATTATTTCCCTTCCACTCCAAAGCATGTTATGTTGACTGGGGTCTCTGGGAGCAGAAGCCTTGTGATACGGAACTGCGGAGAGAGGCAGGGGGTTGGGGTCAGGCCCTGACTCCATCACGACCTCTCTGACACCCCATCTCCCTCCCCTCATCTCTCTCTCGGGCTTTATCCCGCAGTGGGATGAGGAGATCGACAGTGAAGAGCAGGTCCCAGCCCAGCACCCTCTGGCGTCTCTGAGCACAGCTTCACGGCTGCTTCTCCGTAAAGCCTGCTCCTTGTGTACAAATGTTGCTGTTGTAATTACTCCTTGCGTGTTTTCTGGAGAAGCCTGCCGGCAGCTTCCCTCTTAGTTGGGGTTGGTCTGCTGACAGCTCCCCCAGGTTCCCCCACGGGGCCCCCTCTTGGCTTTTCTCTACCCAGCAGCCAGCGGGGTCCTTCCCCAATGCAGACCCAATCTCATCAGAGGATGCCGCCGCCGGGAGCCCATCAGCACCTCCTGGCGCTCTCAGGGGTGAGGCCGGTCTGCCCATGCCGCCTCTGCTCACCGCCCTGTGAACTCAGGCTCTCCCACAGCCCTTTAGTTCTTGCCAGGCAGACAGCGGCCCCACCTCCATGCTCGCCGTGTCTCCCCACCCCCACCGCCTTGCTCCTCACAGCCCGGCCCTGACGTCTTGCCCTCTGGGTGGGGAGGACAGCCACTCTGCCATGCTTGGTTCCAAGAAAACATCCCCTCTCTCTCTCTCTCTCTCTCTCTCACTGCCCCCCCCAACCCCACCATCTAAACCAGGGGTGCTCAATACGTCGATTGCAATCAACCCAACGCTGACGTCTGACCCTCACGATAACCTTAACACGAACCCTAAGTCTACGCCTGCCCTTATTTTAATGCCATGCGATCCACCCGCCCTACGTTTGTGATTGCCTAGTAGATGGAGATCGACGTCTTGCGCACCCCTGCTCTAAACCAACGCCCGGGAGGAGGCACGGAGCACCCGGGTTCCCTTGGGATTTTGTATCTTGTGGATGAATGTATTGGTCACACACACACACACCCCAGGCCCATCCTCCACATGCCCCTCCCTGCCACCCCGGGGCCGATGCAGAGGGCCCTGTCCCTGCATTTCCGAGCGGACCCTCGAGGGGAGCAGGGAGCCCGTCTTTGTCCTGCGCACCGGCTGTGGCTTCACACGGCTGACCCTGACGGGGACGTGAAAGGACACCGTGCCCTGGACTATTGGAGGCGCTGTGGTGTTGCCGTGGTGAGGTGCTCGGCTGCTAAGCCAGAGGTCAGAGGTTTGGCCGCTACGCTGCTTCCATGAGGACCCCTGGAGGCCCCGGGGGCCGGTCTTGGCAGTCACTGAAGGTGGCTAGAGGTGGGGTGGGCTGGGAGGCCCTGGCCCGGCCCTGGCTTGTCTGGCCGCGTGTCCTGACCTCCCTGGGGAATGGGCAGAGACCCGGGCATGGGGGAGGCCTATCAGTGAGGGGTCGGGTGCTCCAGCCCCTTACCGTCTCTCGGCTCGGCGGCACACGGTCCGGCAGAGGTGCAACGCCGCACTGCTCTTGCCCCCTGACTGGAGGACAGAGGGGGTGTTGGCGGGGCAGGCCGGGCACCTGGCTCTGGCGGGGGATGGGGTGGGGGAGGGCACCCCCCAACACATACCGGCAGGATGAAGGCGGTGAGAGGCGGGAGCTGGCTGGCATACTTGTCAATCCACTGTTCCAGCTCCAGCACCGACCCCTCTGGGAACGCCGTGTGCTCTGAGGGGTCGGAGCAGGCAGGAGACACCATGAGGCCCGAGCGGGTCCCCAAGGACGGGCCCCGAGGTGTCCCCTGCCTGGGAAAGCCAGCACGCCGCCCTGGACTTTTACCACCCCAGCCCAGTGAGCAGGGCCGCCGGGTCCAGCTGGGGGTCACAGGGAGCGGCTGGAGAGTTCCTTACTTAAGTGTGCTTCTCTGGCCGAGGATCGGGGGGTCGCAAGGGCAGAGCCAACATCCTGCAGCATGCACTGAATCTAGGGGCAAAGCAGAGGGGGGGTGTCTGGTGGTCAAGTGCCTGGCTACTAATCAGAAGGTCAGAGGGTCCAACCCACAGCGGGCCTGGGGAGAGAGACAAACTGTTCTCCGTCCAGACCAGCGGCCTTGAGAGCCCTGTGGGGCAGCTTCCTGGAGGGCCCCTATGCGTCGGATCCCGTGTGCTGGCGGTGGCTTTGATTTTCTGCGACACTGTCATCCATCGGGTCCGTTCCAACTCAGTGACGCTGCTGACGGGCAGAGAAGAGCAGCCCCGGGGGCCTCCGCGACGGCCTCTGAGGCAAGCAGAAAGCCCCGTCTTTCTCGCTCAGAGCGGCCGGTGGTTTCCAACAGCTGACCCTGTGCCTCCTGGGCTCCTCCCCAAGTGTGAGGTGCTCTCCACACAGGCAGGAGCTGGGAGTCAGCGGGGGGATTGGGGAGGGTTGAGCCTGAGGAATATTCTGGAAGTGGGAGGCACAGCTCGGGTAGCAGGTTTGTAGCAACAGTGGCGGCTTGCCTGGCCTGGCCGAGAGGACTCTGCAAGCTCCTGGGCTAAGAAGGGTACCTGCTTCTGACTCCACTCCCGGCCAGGCCCCTTGAGCTGGCTAGCAGCTGCGGACGGAGTGGCAGGGAGGGGACACAGTGGACACCCCGGCTGGCCCTGCCCAAAGGGGCTGGGGGGTGGGGCAGTGGCATCTGCGTACAGAGTCCTGGCTGCAGCGAGGCCACTGGGCCAGTCTCCATGCCCGAGCCTCAGTTGGCCCCTGTGGAATGTGTGCACCAACCCCGGCCTCCAGGGCTCCTGCGGGGATGGCGGACTGACCTCCTTGGGCCTGGAAGCATCCGAGAGGGATAGGGCTGGTCAGGGCGGGAGGGCTGATGGCACCGAGGACCGCTGACCCTCCAAGGGACACCCCCCTCACACCGGAGGCCCTCAACATGGCCGGGGCTGGGAGGGTGGCCAGTGACATTAAAAATCAAATGCGCTGTCTTCGAGCCCAGGCCAGGTCACAGTGACCCTCTTGGACAGGGTGGAACTGCCTTTGTGGGTCTCCAAGACTGTGACTCTTAACGGGAGTCCAAAGCCCCGCCGTTCTCCCACAGAGCAGCTGGTGGTCTTGAACCGTAGACCTGTAGTTACAGCCCAGGGCGCTACGCTGCCAGGATGCCTGAAGGAGCAGAGCCCTGGGGCTAACATGGAGCGGGGGCTGCCTCCAGCTCCCCTGGGTCCAGGGCATTGGCTCCTGACCCCAAGGCCTGGTCCTTCTCTGCGGTGGGCTGTAACCCGTGCACTATAGGATGTGCAGCCACGCCCTGGGCACTACCCACTGGATGCCAGTCGCCCTGCCCCAACTTAAAGAGCCCACAGCTGTGTCCAGACACTGCCGGGGGTCCCCTGGGCGGAGAGAATGCAGGTCCCTTACACTTCCCCCCTTAGTGCACCCCTACAGCCCACCTGTGGGGGAATCACCTCTCCACGTGCCCCCCCGATTCACAGACTGTGGGAAAGGCCTACGATGGATGGGATGGAGGGGGCGGGGGGCAGAAGGGAAGGTCACCACACTCACCTTCTGAAGCTCTTCAGTAAACAGGTGGCCTCTTTCTGCCATCAGCTCCATAGCCAGCCTGGGAGAGGAAGGGGCAGTGACTGGCCTCTAACATAACATGCCCGGAGCCTGGCTGTCAGAGTCTGGGGTGGCAGGCCATTAGGCTAATTTTGCCCTAATAGCCGTGGTGTCATTTTTTCTGGCTGGCAATTAAGAACATATTAATCTGTTCGGATTGGGCTATTTCCTTCTCAGAGTGCCTGTTGCTCTTCTGGTTCTTCTGCTCAGTCACTGCTTCTGGGCGCCTCCCCTGGCCAGGCCAGCTGACTCAGTGGGGAGCAGAGCAGACTGGAGCCCAGCAGGAGAGGGAGAGGCTGGGCAGATGGCACAGTGTGAAGAGGCCAGCGGGAGGCTGTGCTTGGAAGGGGAGGACGACCATTGCTCCTCAGCTGGTAACCAGGGAGGGCTTCCTGGAGGAAGTGATGCTGGTGGGGAGATTGTGAAGACTGAGTGGAGTTCCTCCTGAGGAGGAGGGCGGGGGAAGCAAACTGCCCCCAGACAGAGGCCAGGCATGGGCTCCAGCTGCTGCCCTGTCTTCCACCCCAGTCAAGGCCCTAGCAGGGAGCAGGGAGCGGCACTCAGAAGACGAGCAGTGGAGTTTCAAGAGAAGCCTAGTCTGCAGACCCTGAGCGGGCTGGCACGCCGGTGGGGCTGGTTCAGAGTCTGAAGTCGGCCCATGTGATGGCCCGGCCCCTTTGCCAGGGGGCGCTGCGTGAGCCAGTTGGCCGTGCAGAGGGCCTGCTGGCACGGCTACAGCTTCCTGAGGCTGGGGAGCTGTACCTGACTCTGGCCAATGACCCAAGAGCCAGGGTGGCTCTGGCCTCCTCTGATAGAACCTCGGAGGCCCTGCTGGGCTTCCCTGTGCTCCTGTGATCGTCCCCTGACAGAGGGTTGTCCTGCCCCGGGGGCCCCAGAGCGCAGAGCCCCGGCCAGCCCACCGTGGGCAGGTAGCAAGAACATTGACAGCCGAGGCAGGAGAGTCACAGGCTGCCTGTCACTGCGTCCCGAGCCCACAGACTCAACCTGGGCTGCTGTCACGGCCACTGCCCACAGAGTGGCTGAAAACAATGGTTTGTCTTGTGCCCGCGGGGAGTCGAACAGTCCAAACGGGATTTTTCTGGATACGAGGTGAGGGCGAGGGGGGCGGCCAGACCTGCCAGAGCACTCCACACACCCCACTTCCCAAGCAGGGGGCCAGGGAGGCAGCTCTGCCGGCTGAGGGCCAGGCCTCAGTCCAGGAACAGGCAGGGCCCAAAGCGGGCAGGAGTCTTCAGCCTCAGAGATGGCCCCTGTGTTCCCAGGCTGAGGCCAGCCCACCCTGGGCAGGCTCACTTCCCCCCCTGTACAGACGCTGCGCCCTGCCTCCAGGCCTTACCCAATCAGCGAACTTAACTCGTCCGTCGTGCCCACGGCTTCGAACACCTGGTCGTCTTTCGGCCTCCTTTCTCCAGTGAAAGTGCTGGAAAACCCTGCGGATAATGTGCTGCCATCAGGGAGGCCCCGGTCCGCCGCTGCCCCCAGGAGCACAGAGGGGGACACTGCCAGCCCAGCCCCACCCGCACCCCTGTTGGGTTTGAGCCCCGTGGGGGAAGCTGCTGTGTCAATCTAGTGTCTTCTTTTTTTTTTTTTTTGGCTGATTCTCAATTTACAAATCATGTTAGGGCTGAGCCCTGGTGGCGTAAGTGGTTGAGTGTGGGACTGCAGCCCGCGGGCTTGGCGGTTCAAATCCAGCGGCGGCTCTGAGGAGTGGCACTGGACAGCACCCACGACCACCAGAGGCAGTGATGCCACACACACACACACACACAAATCATGATGTCCCTTTCCAAGGATTAATCTCTCCAGGTAACATGTCCAAAGTCACCTTTCTCCCTCCTAAGGGAGCCCTTGGGCTGGACTTCTTCCTAGACAGATTGGTCTGTTCTTTTGGCGGTCCAGTGATTTGAAGGCACCACTTCTGCAGCCACTGCCCGGCTTTCATGCGCCTATCAGGTGACTGTAAATGGCGAGCTGACTCAAATGAGAACTTTCATGTCCTGGTATGTTCTTTGGGGAAGAGTGGGGGGAGCTTTAGTTTGAGGTATAACAGAGACCCAGGAAACCATCAGTGTAGAAGCGGAAGAAAATGAACCAGCTTTCGTGATCAGAACCAGTGATCAAGAGCCAACACAGCCAGCCCCCTAAGACCCCCAGGTGCCCTCTTCCAGTTGCTGCCTCAAAAGGGTCACCACCATCCTGATCTCTTTCTTGGTACGCTTTCACTTTAAATCGGAGGTTCTCAACCTTCCTGATGCCGTGACCCCCTCCATGCAGTTCCTCACGTGGCGGTGACCCACCCCCCCACCAGCCATAACATGATTTTCTTTTCTTTCTTTTTTTTTTGGGGGGGGGGGCATCACTGCTCTCCGGCGGTGGGAGTAGGAGGCCCAGCCCCACAGCTGGAATTGAACCTCCGTCCCAGTGGGCCGCAGTCCCGCGCACAACCACGACACCACCGGGGCTCAGCCCCATAACATGATTTTCATTGCTACCTCATCACCATCCTTTTGCTACTGTGATGAATCGGGCAACCCCTGTGAAAGGATCATTTGACCCCCAAATGGGTTGCAACCCACAGGTTAAGAACCGCTGCTAACCATCCTCCTACAGAAAAAAAACCAAAACCATATAGTACCTGTGTATTGTTGCGAGTGCTTACAAGTCATTTCAGACTTATAGAGGACCCTCCCGCCCCCCCCCCCCCCCCCCCCCCCCCCCCCCGCTCCGGTGTGCGACAGAAGGAACACAGGCTGGCCCTGTGCCAGCCACACAGCCCCTGTCGTGTTTGAACCCATTGTGGTGGCTGCTGGGTCAACCCATCTCTTCGAGGGCCTTCTTCTTTGACCCTTCCCTAGGCAGGATGTCCCTCTCCAGGGACTGGGAGCTGCTGATAACACGTCCACAGTACGAGAGACGTGGGCTCGCCACGCTCAGTTCGCAGCAGAAAGGCAAGAACAAAGTCGACGTCAGAAGAGACTGCACAGTAGCTACGGCAGCGGTTCTCCACCTGGAGGCCAGAGCACCCTTTCACGGGGGTCGCCCGATTCATCACCGACGCCAAATGACACTGATGAGGAAACAACGGAAATCGTTGTATGGTCGAGGGGGTCCCCACCACGTGAGGAACTGTGTGAAAGGGTCGCGGCGTGAGGACGCCTGAGGACCCTGAGCTAAGGCAAATGAGAGAAATGATGACGTCACGGAGCAGCGTAGGAAATTTTCAAAAGGCCGCTTGTGGCCAGAGAGCAAGATGGTACGAGGAAACGCACAATGAGTGGGAGCTAGAATCCCAACGTGCAGAACAGACTCGGCCTGTCTTAAACGGAAAGGACGCGAGAAAAACACATTCAAGCCTCGAGGTGCAATACTGGGAGATTCTAAGGGCAAACTGTTGAACGGATGCAGGTACTATCAAAAAAGGAATGAGTCCACAGAGCCACTGGACCGAAAAGGGCTGGTGACATGCCACCATTTCAGGAGGTAGCATGTGAGCAATAACCAAGAGGCCTGAAGGAAGAAGCCCAAGCTTCACTGAAAGAATTAGACACCGGCAAGGCTCCAGGAGGTAATGGAAGGAAGTGGTTCAACAAGCTTATGAAGCCCAGAAGCACTTCCTTGTCTGTGCCAGGAAATTTGGAAGACGGCTCGTAATAGGTCAGCTGTCTGGAAGACACAAAGGTGACCCAACAGAACGCTCAAGTTATAGAAAAAAGAAATACCATGCAGGCCACATGCAAGTAAAATTTTGCTGGAGCTCATCCTAGTGGCTGTGGTCGTTCAGAGGCTCAGGCGAGATTCAGAAGAGGAAATGGAAGATGGGATACCATTGCTGTCAGATGGGTTTGGGCCGGAAGTAAAGAAGACCTGAGAGCTGTTGATTTGTGTTTTATAGACCACACAGAGGCATTCGACTGTGCGGATCGTAAATAAAACTCTGGATAGCCTGGAGAAGAAAGGGGGTCCCAGAACACTTCGGCGTGCTCCTGCAGACCCCGTACGTGGATCTGGAGGCAGTTGTGCCAACACCAAGGACATGCCGCCTGGTGTAACACCAGTGAAGGTGGGCGTCGGGGTTGTCCTCCTCACCAGGCCCGTTCAATCTCTAGGCGGAGCAAAGGATCCGAGAAGCTGGCTTATGTGAGAAGAGTGTGGCATCAGGATGGGGGGGGGGGGGGGGGGGGGGGGGGGGGGGGGGGGGGGGGGAGGGGGGCTTGTTAGCAAGCTGCTCTAAACAAGCGGCGCAGCCCGGCTGGCTTGCAGCAAGTGAGGCGGACTTGAGGTTCATGAAGATGGAAGAGGGACAGCCCATGGGAGGTAACTCAGTGCCAAGAAAACCCACATCCTCACGACTGGACCCGTCGGGAACAAGATGGTGAATGGAGGAAAGATGGACGTGGTCAAGGATTTTGTCTGGCTTGGTTCCACCGTCGATGTCTTGGCAATAGCGGTCAAGAGTTTAAAAGATGCATTGCAAAAAAAAAAAAAAAAAAAGGACTGAGCCCCGGTGGTGTAAGTGGTTGAGTGCAGGACTGCGGCCCGTGGGCTTGGCGGTTCAAATCCCGCAGCGGCTCTCCAGGGGCAGCACTGGGTAGCGCCCACGACCACCAAAAGGCAGTGAGGCCCACCAAAACAAACAAATAAAACAAAACAAAAAGATGCATTGCATTGGGCAAGTCTACTGCACAAGACCTCCGGGGAGTGTTGAAAACAGGGAGGCTGCTTTGGGTGATAAGGAGGGCCTGACCCACGTCATGGTGTTTTCAATCACATTTTCTTTTAAATCATTTTATTGGAGGTTCTTACAGCTCTTAAAACATTCCATATAGGGCTGAGCCCCAGTGGCGTAGTGGTTGTGCGCGGGACTGCGGCCCACTGGGATGGAGGTTCAATTCCTGCTCACAGGAGCAAAGGCTGGGCCTCCTACTCCCACCACCAGGGCAGTGATGCCTTAAAAAAAAAAACAACATTCCATACGTCAATTTTATCAAGCATGTTTGTAAACATGCTGCCATCATCATTTCCAAGACATTTTCTACTTGAGTCCTTGGTATAAGCTCCTCGTTTCTCCTCCCCTTCCCTCCAACCCTAGTCAATCCTTGATCAGTCATATATTGCTATTATGTCTTATCTTACACCATCCACTGTCTCCCTTCACCCATGTTTCTGTTACTCATCCCCTTCAGCGGGGTGGGGGTGGGGGCTAAATATCCAGACTTGGGAGGGATTCCCCAATGCTCACCCTTCCCCCTCCCTGACCACCCCCCACCCTCATGTTGTCGTTACTCCCACTGCTGTTCCCGAGGGGTTTCTCTCTCCTGAGTCCCATGTCAATCACATACTTCAATATGCAGCTTGGTGATCGAATCAGTAAGCCTGAAGACGGATCCGTGCAGTTGAATTGTGGGTTGGCAACAAAGCTTGAAAGTGCCACGGACGGGCAGAAGAACAAACAGGTCTGTCTTGGAAGAATTCTGGCCAGAGGGCTCTTTAGAGGCAAGGGTGGCGAGACTTTGTCTTACATGCTTTGGACATGTGTTCAGGAGAGACGGGGGCCCTGGAGGAGGACGTCGTGCACGGCAAAGTGGAGGGGCAGAGGAAGAGGAAGGCCCTCAACGAGGATGGACCCAGTGGCTGCGGCAAGGGGGCCAGGCACGGGAGCAATGGTGAGGACGGCCTAGCACCGTTGTGGACAGGGTGGGTGTGGGTGGGAACAGTCAACAGCAACGGTTAACCTCTTCCTCAGCCACGCCATCATGCCCTCCGGTGTGTGCACAGAAGCCAAGCAACCCGCTTCTACGCATGTGTGACCACCAGGTGCTTCAGAAAGTAGGTGGGGGAGAAAACCCTGTTTATCTTTTCATTCCGATTCCCCCCCTCCACATTCTTTGAAGTCCTCTGGTATGGAGGGATTGCCCTTCGGTTTGCTTCTGTCACTGCCTACGAGCATAGGACGGGCATTTGGCATCCCCGCGTCCTGGGATCTATCAGACACTTCTGAAAGGACTGAGAGGAATGGCGTGAGTGGGCATCCTTGGCGACATTTTTCAACGGATCCCCACCTACCTTTGTCGCCTGCTTTGGTGTAAATCTTGGGGACCTTCGGTGTTTTCGGGGGAGGCTGTGACCTAGCAAAAAACAAACATCAGGAGGTGGTGAGGCCTCCCCCTAGAGGCAGGGGAAACCAGCTAGAGCATATATACAGGTGATGGAGTACTATGCAGTGGGGAAGAGACATGAAGTCCTGACTCAGGCTATAACATGGCTGAAGCAGGATGACCTTGTGTGGAGAGTAGCACATCTAGGGCGTCTATGGTGACCCAACGATTGATGTGCTCTGCTCAAAGTAGATGCTCAATACTTGCTAAAAGAATTCATTTGATCACTTCCTATCATCCAGGTGCGGCACCAAGTGGATTGTAAGCATTATCTGGAACATTGCCAACACCCACCAGGAGCACAGTTTAGTGTTCCAGCATGTTCGCCTTCTGCAATGCTAGTAGGCATCGTTGCTTTTTCTGTTTGTCAGTCTTGTCATGATCCCCATGGTCAAATGTCTTTGCACAGTCGAGAAAACACTTCTTTCTGGTATCCTCTGCTTTTAGTCAAGGCCTAAGCTGATGTCAGCAACGATGACTCTCATTTTATGGTCTCTCCTCAATCTAGATGGAATTTCTGGCAGGCCCTCTGTCCATGGAAAACTGTCAACCATCTCCCGCAAATTTAGACTTGCGTGTGACGTTAATGATATTGTTGGATAATTCCCACACCCTGGTCGGTCACTTTTCTTAGGGATGGCGCACACACACGGACTTCTTTCAGTTAGTTGGCCAGGTAGCTGCATTTCAGCATGGAGGAGTGAGCGCCTTCCAGTATTTTGTTGAAAGATTTCAACTGGTATTCCATTCATTTCTGGAGCTGTGTTTTATGCCACAGCCTTCAATGTAATGTAACTTTTTCCTTCACTATTGGTCCTTGATCATGTACCATTTTTTTTGGGGGGGGGCATCACTGCCCTCAGATGGTGGGAGTAGGAGGCCCAGCCTTTGCTCCGTGAAGCTGGAATCAAACCTCCAACCCAGTGGGCTGCAGTCCCGCGCACAACCACTACACCACCGGGGCTCAGCCCATGTATCATTTCTTGAAATGCGTAAACATGAGAAATTATTTTTGCAGTGACTGTGTATTCCTTTCCACCTTCTTTTCTTTTTAGTTTTTTTTTTCAGGCATCACTGCCCTCTGGTGGTGGGAGTAGGAGGCCCAGCCTTTGCTCCTGTGAGCTGGAATTGAACCTCCATCCCAGTGGGTCGCAGTCCCGCGCACCACGACGCAGCTTCATTTCTATCATCAGACCGTATTTTCCAACTACTGATCTTTCTTGTTTCCAACTTGCCCGTCCCGATCACGAATAACTAATAGTGCAATTTGATTGCCTGTTGGATCAACTTCAGGCTGCAGAAATTGGTTGGCTTCTTCAACTTCTTCACCAATGTCTCCAGTGATTGATGCATAAATTTGAACAAGTCAACAGGTTTTGTAGAGGCGTGGGTTAAGTAAACCTACTACAGACAGCCTTATAATTCAAAGGAGATTTTCAAATGTTCTCTTTGCTGGCGAAGGTAACACCATTTCCTCCTCAATTTGTCCTTCCTGGCATAATGTGAAATATTATTGTCTGATTCAAATACATGTGAAGTCCTCATTAGTGTTTGATGTTCTCTGAGTTCGGAGGGCTGGGAAGGTGGTGTGATAGCTTAGTCAGAGTGTAGCCACTTTTAGCAATGCAAACATTGTGTAAGCTAGCCATAACTAAAATTTTCTCACTGAACTGACCCACCTTGTCGACCCACCTTGTCGTAAACCTCCTCTCCTCCTTAGGCAACTGCAAACTCTGCGAGAAGTCATGTGGAGAATTGACCATTGTTAAGAAACAGTGTAGGGCTGAGCCCGGGTGGCGTAGTGGTTGTGCGCGGGACTGCGGCCCACTGGGACAGAGGTTCAATTCCAGCAGTGGGCTGGGCCTCCTACTCCCACCACCGGAGAGCAGTGACGCCAAAAAAAACAAAACAAAAAAAAAACAAAACACCCCACAATGTGAAGTTTTTGCTCGCAATAGCTAACCGCCATTTCTGCTTCTGTACCTGCCCGCTTGCACAACCGCAAAAGCCCCTCGTTTATCCAGCTCTCTAAAAGCTTCAGCAACGGAGGCCGCTCTCCAAAAGAGATCTGTGAGAGTTGGTCCCTGCGCAGGTTGATAGAAACTTTGTTGCAACCCCTTTTGGGTCTGGGTGATTCTTGCTCCTCCAGTCGACCACACTGGGACAAGATCCAAGTAGTACAATGGAAGCTCGCAAGTCCGGGTGGCGCTGTCAAGGTTAACACAGGCTGCTAACCTCAAGGTCGCCAGTTCAAACTCACCATCCGATCCACGGGAGGAAGATGAGGTTGTCTGCTCTGTCAAGATTTACAAGGACGGAAAAACCTTCTGTACATAATGTGGCGGCTGTGAGGCAGAAGGGGCTCACGGGCAGTGTGGTCTAAGGGTTAAGAAAACGTTGGTGCGTTTGCTTCCTCCTAAGTAAACTCTTGGGGAGATCAACTCAAAATCCAAAATGTGGAACCTCCCCCCACCCTCCCCCGTGAAACCACAGGCAGGACGTCCCTCCTGGCCCACCCCGTGACCGCGTGGCTTCCGACGGGCGCAAACGGAGTTCCATCTCTGCCTGCAGAGGTTCCAGTGTTGCCATGGTGACGTCAAGCGATCTTAAATCAGCAGGACGTCACCTGGCAGCTGCCCCCCCGCGAAGACCCCACGTGGTGGGACGGGCCACCCGGCGGCGCCGCCCAGACCCACGGCGGGTATCCGAGTGACCCCACTCACCCATCCCCGCTTTCCACGCCCTGAGGACTGCGGCTCTGGAGACGGAGAGTCAGAATCCGGCCGGCGCCGAGGCACCTGCGCAGGCCAAGGCGGCCTCCCAGGCTCCACACAGCCATTTGCCAGGCCGATCGCACCGCCCCTCCCCGCCAGGATTCCGTCCAGGTCCCGGGGTCACGCCACACACGCCTTTCAACCGCGGTCTTCCATTGGCCCAGGACTCTCGCCCCAGGGCGGGGCGCTCCCAGACACCGGCTTCTGATTGGTCTACGTAAAGGAGCTGGGCGGGGAAACCAGCGACGCTCGCCTGCAATCCCTATTGGCTCCTGCTCAAGCCAATCGGTAATGGGCTTCCAGCTCACGCCACCTGATTGGCCGTGCCGAGGGAAAACACCGCCTTCTGCGAGGCGCTGTCCGTCGCGGGTGGAGGAGTCCCGGAGTCCCTGGGGTCTGAGCCGGGGTGCGGCGGCGGCGAAGACAGGTGAGAGGGCCGGGCGGCGCGGGATCCGAGTGCGAGAGCCAGGGACCCCAGGGCTGGGCGCTCCGTTTCTCTAGTTCGGTTGCTCTAATTCTGAAACTCCATCCTGAGGCGGGTGGGGGGCCGGGAGGATCGGCGACGTCGGTGTGCCAGGTGTGCCAGGTGTGCCAGGGGCTTCCCTCCGCCTGCCAAGGACCTTAGAGGAAGGGTCATTCTGCATCCCTCATAAATACGTAGAAAAACATAGCCTCATTGACCCAGCAGAAATCTAACTTGCAGAACTTTTTGATTAAGCAGCAACCAGTGTGTGTGTGTGTGTGTGTGTGTGTGTGTGTGTGTTTCTTACATCTACGTTCTTGTTTACAACTGTGACACATCGATTAACTCAGTTCACTGCCATCAAGTCGATTCGGACTCGAAATGATCCCCATAGGACAGGGTAGAAACTACACCCTTTTGGGTTTCCAAGAGGCTGGTGGGGTTCACACTACTAGCCTTGTGATTCACAGCCCAATGCAGAGCCCAAGGCTCCTGTGACACACTGGAAGCAGCCTAGGGCCCAAGAAAGAGTTCTTTCTGCTCTGCTTCCCTTCAGTACACCGGAACCGTGTCAGAGCATGTAATGAGTACCTGCCTGTAACCGAGTGATCAGGAGATGTCAGACATGATTTCTTTAACCTTGTCCACAGCACAGTGCATATCCCTCTGTCCCTGGTTCAGCGTTGAGCTATTAGCCTCAAGGCCAGCAGTTCAAACCCACCAGCCACTCCTTGGGAGAAAAAGGAGGCTGTCCACTGTCAAGATGTCCAATCTTGTCGACTAGCCCCAAAGGCAGTTCAAGTCTGTCCTGTAGAGTCACTGTGAGTCATAATTGGCTGGATGGCAGTGAGTTTGTCTTGGCTGTCACACAGGCAGAAACTGAGGCTTGTAGCCATGGAACTCAGATCCTGATGCCAACCTCCATGCAGCGTCGCACCCAGAACGAGTGCTGGAGGGTAGCTGCCTTTCTTGTGAACATGCTGGGCTCCGGGCAGGGGTTCTGTAAGCTCCCTGCCCACTGGTTCTGACACCTGGGGACCTTTGTTCTTCCCTCCGAAGTTCCCTTTCAGGATTCCCAGGAGCCATGCTGTTGGAGGGCCTGCTGGTGTCTGCTCCCGGGAAAGTCATCCTGCATGGAGAGCATGCTGTGGTTCATGGCAAGGTAAGAGTCCCTGCACCTCCAAGCACAGGTGTGCATCGTGCGTGCATCCGTGCGTGCGTGCATGCGTGTGGCCCATTTCTTCCTGGCACTGAGCTCACAGGGAGCTGAGGTGAGCACTGGGAGCATGTGAGGGAGGAGGTAGACCTCCTTCTGGACACACCATTGGAAAGACAGGCCACTTGTGCCCAGTGGCTGCCACAGGGGGCTCCGACAATTGTGAGGAACTATATAGGCAGGTTGGCCATGAGTGCAGGCTGTCTCCCCAGCCCTGCCCGACCACAACTCCCCAACGTACAGAAGGGTTTGAAGTAGCAACATGATACAAAAGCCCTGGGAGTGGAGCCAAGTCGACTTGGATGTCAGAGGCGTAGCATCCAGGCCTGGGCTCCCGAGCATGCCCTTCATTTTCTGGAGCTATCGGTGTGGAAACTGAGACTTAGAAAGGATCGGCCCCTAGGCCGTGGAAGGGAGCTTTTGACCCTGGTGGCATGAGGAGTGACTTTGGGCTGCTGGAAGGCAAAGCCCAGGCACTTTCTACTCACCCGATTTCAGTTGTCATTCTTCAGGTTCCCGACTTCTTCGTGTATTTAACTTGGTTCATTTTCAAAAGCACAGCGACTGCTGGCAAGTTGCTTCCTTGATGTTGAGAACCTCTGAACTCAATCAACTTTGCCTGGGGAGACCTGTGTTCCTCATGAGGAGAGTATTGATTCGCAATGTCTGTCCCGGATGTGGAAAGGAGTGACTTGTATTGCCCGGTCTTGGCACTGGCCCCATTGCTCCTAAGAAGGGAGGTGTGTGTGTGTGTTTTGATGTCCAGCTTCAGACTCTCAGGGGTGCGTGTGTGTGTGTGTGTGTGTGTGTGTGTTGATGCCCCATTTCTCCTAATAAGGGGTAGTGGTGGTGTGTGTGTTGATGCCCAGCCCCAGGCTCTCAGACTTACTGCTCTTGCCCTCTGTTCTGCAGGTAGCACTGGCTGTGGCCTTGAACTTGAGAACATTCCTCCAACTTCAACCCCACAACCATGGAAAAGTGGGCCTCCGCTTACCAAACATTGGCGTGAAGCGGGACTGGGAGGTGGCCGAGCTCCAGCGGCTGGACACGAGCTTTTTGGGTGAGTGCAGGAGAGACCGGGGGTGATGAGGGCGTGGGCCCGGGGTTGGTGTTATTGTTAGGTTCAGTTGGTGTTGACTCAGCAACTCGATACACACCAGAATGAGATACCCACCGCCCTGGGCCATCCCCACCGTGCCTCGGAGCTTTGGGTCCTTGGTCGCAGCCACTGTCTTGATCCATCTCATCCAGGGGCTTCCTCTCGTTCGCTGCCCCTCTGCTTGACCCAGCAGGATGTCCTGCTCTTAGCGACTCTCAAAGTACGAGAGACAAAGTCCATTCTGGCCTCTAAGGAGCGGGCTGGCAGTTCGCCTTCCAAGATAGATTTATGTGTTCTTTTGGCAGTCCCCAGTCCTTGTCATACGCGTCGCCAGCAACATTGTTCAAAGGCAGTTCCTGCGTCTTGGTCATGCTTTCTCAATGCCGCTTTCCCACGCATAGGGGCCATTGGAAATGGCGTGGCTTGGGTCAGACGCACCTTAGCCTTCAAAGTGACGATAGCCTTGCTGTTCAACACGTTCAAGGGGGTGTTCTTTACATCCCAACCCAGCCCAGTCTAAGGTCCTAAGTCCAATAGGAGCCCATATGCCTGAAAGCAATTTCTAAGTCCTCTTCAGATCCGTGAGACGCGTCCCCAATGCCACGCGTCCTGTGATTTCCTGGCTGCTGCTTGCACGAGCACGGATCCCAGCAAGACGAAATCCTCGACCCCCGCAGCCTTTTCTGCCCCGTTGTGAGGATTTGGCCTTTCCGACGTTGCGTGGAGATCCGCCCTGAAGGCCGCAACCCCGGATCGTCAGCAGCAGCCAGCGCTTCTAGTCCGGGCTTTCAGTGAGCCAGGTGGAGGCACGAGCACCACTCCTCTCATTGATTTTTCTCTCTTTTTTTTTTTTTGTGGGCATCACTGCCCTCTGGTGGGAGTGGGAGGCCCAGCCTTGCTCCTGGAGAGCTGCTGCTGGATTTGAACCGCCAACCGTGTGGGCCGCAGTCCGGCACACAACCACTATGTCACCGGGGCTCAGCCCAATTTTTTTCTTTTTAATGTCAAGGCATAAAGTGCGTCCAGTAGGAGATGCAGCTTGTTGGGGGTGAACCAGCTAAAATCAAAACCGCGTGCCTCTGATGACGGGACGGAAGACAGGCGGCGTGGCAGCACGTACGTCCCCGTGTGAGGAAAGGTTTGGGAAAGGGGTGGCCGTCAGGCTGGTGGTGGCGATGTGAGGTTTCTGGAGTGGGATACCTGGGTTCTTGCTTCAAAAGAACTGTGACGAGGAACAGGGAAGGCTGGGGTATGGGGGGGGCCTCACAAAGGAAGGAGGACAAGGCTGCAGGGGAGCCTCGCGGGAGTTCACAGCTGAGCGGGAAACATGTGGGGGAAGAAGACAGGACCAGGAGCACACCACCACCACCACTCTTTTGGAAGCAGGAAATCCCCGGGACCAAGAGGGGAGGCCTGAGGGGGAGCGCGGACCTCAGGGCCCACGTAGGTGCACTCATGAGAGATGCCCACTCTCTGGCTGCCGCCAAGCACTCCTGCGAGAGAGGCAGCCTGCCCTGTGCTCCCCACACCCTGACTGGGAAGGCGTGGTGCAGGGTCACGGCTGATCTTACTGGCAGTGTTTAGGCACACCTGTGTGAGGTTCTGGGCCTAGGTTGTGGCCAAGCTTAGCTTCACCTGTGTTTAGGTGTGTGTGTGTGTGTGTGTGTGTGTGTGTGTCCTAGTCTGCACATGCTCAGTTGGGATCTTTTCTGGTGTTTTTTTTGGGGAGGGGTGGTATCACTGCCCTCTGGTGGGAGTGGGAGGCCCAGTCTTGCTCCTGGAGAGCTGCTGCTGGATTTGAACCGCCAAGCCAGTGGGCTGCAGTCGCACATTCAACCACCACGCCACCGGGGCTCAGCCCTGGAATCTTTTCATAGATATCTAATGGGTGCCTAATTTCTTCCCAACCCCTGTGCAGTCATTGGGGAGGCAATCCTCCCCCACCCCTTAGTCCCTATTCTGAATACCTAATAGCAATGTGTTACGGAGGTAGGGGGGAAGGGCAGGGGGGACTTGCCGTCTACAATGCTGTTTTTTTTGTTTTGTTTTCTTTTGTTTTTACAATGCTGTTTTTAAAGAAAACTTGGTTGGCACGCTGTATGATGAGAAACAGAGCGGAGCCCCAGCTTATTATTGGAAATTTTGGTCACTCTTAGGAGCCTGTAAAAAAAAAAAACGACTTCATCCCTGCCACCCCGAGGCCCCCACGCCTTGTGGCGACTCCATAACCATTTGGCAGTAGTTCCACTGGCTTCTTTTCTGTGGCTGGAGACTTAGAGGGGTAGATGGAGGTAAAGGGGATCATTTGCTCAGTCAGCACCTTGGGAGGAGGCCATAGAAACCACCCAGGAAAGGTTGCTGGTGGTTCAGTCCAGCGATATTGTCAGTGGTGGTTCCGGGGACGGAGTTTGAGAGCAGGTAGTGTACGCTCAGCCCGGGGCAGGTGTGTGTTTAGATGCAGGGATGCATGCTCTGAAGAGAGGCTCGCACGCTCCACCAGGAAGAGCAGATGTTAAGACACTGCTGCTTTGGCCTCAAAGGAGTCCTGCCAGGTGTGCTGGGACAGGTCCTGGAGGATTGGCTGTTCTGGCATTTCCTAACACAGGCACAGCCAGTTCGGCATCCTGGGCCTCTGGAATCCAACCAGGGCTAAGCTCAGCAAGTGCTTTGGAAAGTGGAGCAGCTGGTTAGACTCGCTCTGTTTCTCAGGAGAGTGGCCCAGCCCCTGGGAAGTCAATTTCTCCCTTCCTTTTCCTTCCTGCCCCAGCCAGTCCTGACCGTCCACCTCCACTGGCCCCATTGGCGGGTCCCACTCGTTAAGGCAGCCCTGGTGGCATCTGGGTGGCCAGTTGGGCCGCTGACCATGAAGGTCAGTTGTTGGAAACCCCCAGCACCCCCGAGTGAGAAAGTTGAAGTTTCTATCCTGGGAAGGTTGACCATCTGGGGGACCCACAGGGCAGTTTTACCCTGTCCTGTAGGGGTGCTGTGAGCCAGACCCAATTCCATGGCAGTGAGATTTGGGTAGATACTATGTTTTGGGAGAGGGGACTGCCTAGGGGATCTGAATATTCCCTTTAGTTTGGGTTTTATAAACTAGAAGGCCCAGCCCAGGCCTCTACAATGACTGAGCGAGAGTGTGCCGTGTATTAATTCATTAAGCACGTGTTAATTAAGCACTTCCTATGCATGCTGGGCGCTGGGTTGAGGACCTTACATGACTCACTGCCCTCGGTTTAATTCTGACTCCTGGTACCTGGATAGGACCAAGCTGAACCCCTTCTGTGGGGTTTCAAGACTGCCACTCTTTCTCCTCTAGGATCTTACATACTTTATTGAAATTCAAAGGAGCCCCCGGGTGTCGTGGGTGACGCTTTGGGCTCCTAACCACAACGTCAGCAGTTCAAATCCACCAGCCCCTCCCCAGGAGAAAGGCGAAGCGTACTAGTTAGTCTCAGAGACAGCCGTATTTGTCAGACCCTAAGATGTACTTCCCCCCTCCCCAAAAGTGGGGGAGAAATGAGAGTGCATTTAATAGTCCAAAGGTGTGGTACCCCAGAACATATTAGTATACGGGTGCTATTTGGTTTCGAATATTTTTTTGTTTTGTTTTCCTGCTCTAAAAACTGGGTGTGGGGGCTGAGCCCCGGTGGCATAGTAGTCGTGCACGGGACTGCGGCCCACTGGGATGGAGGTTCAATTCCAGCTCCACAGGAGCAAAGGCTGGGCCTCCTACTCCCACCACCTGAGGACAGTGATGCCCCCCCCCCCAAAAAACAACAACAACAACAACAAAATCTGACTTGGAAGAAGTGCACTAGTGACACATTGGGCTGCTGACTGCTCCGTCTGTAGTTGGAAACTTCTAGCCCCTTCATCACAGAAAAAGAAGGTTTTCCCTCCGCACATACAGTTACAGAGTAAGAGACCCAGGGGACAGTGCCATCCTCTCCTTTTTGGCTGCTAAGGGTTGCAATCAGGTCCAGCGCAATGAGTTTGTATTTCTTGGTTTTGTTTTTTGTCTCTTTGAAGAAGTCCAGGAAAAATGTCATTAGAAAGCAAAGGTGTTGGGCTGAGCCCCGGTGGCGTAAGTGGTTGAGTGCGGGACTGCAGCCCACGGGCTTGGCGGTTCAAATCCAGTGGCGGCTCTCAGGAGTGGCACTGGGTAGCGCCCATGACCACCAGAGGCAGTGATGCCCAAACAAACAAACAAAAAAAACAAACAAAGGTGTTGAGGTATCATTCCCTCATCCATGGAACCTATTACATTTCTCTGAAATAGTCTAGAGAAAAGAACAAGATGCCCTTTTTTAAAAAAAAATTAATTCAACAAAAAAATAGAACGAACTTCAATGGCTGTATTTTGACAATAGCATAATAAGGGGGCTAATTATGCCAGGCATTGTGGAGATAGTGAAAGACTGGGCAGAGTTTCGTTCTGCTGCACAAAGGGTCATTATAAGTGAGGAGTGCGCCTACAAGCCCAAATATCACCCTAAATAAAAAATAATTCCCACTTGTTGACCAACTGGGGGGAAAAAAGTAAAAGAAAAACCTCAATTAAAAAGAAAGCAGAAGAGCTGAGCCCTGGTGGCATAGTGGTTGTGTGCAGGACTGCGGCCCACTGGGACGGAGGTTTAATTCCAGCAGTGGGGCTGGGCCTCCTACTCCCACCACCAGAGAGCAGTGATGCCCCCCCCCCCAAAAAAAAAAAGAAAGCAGAAAACACACCAGCATGCATGATTAAGAGGGGCCGAAGGGAGCAGGTATCGAGTACCAAAGAACAAGAATCACATCATTACGAATGAGGGGGGGGGTCCTAAGGCCCACTGGTGGGTACTTGGTCACTCCTCTACAGGGGAGTCACGGGGAGGAGACTGACCAGTCCAGGAGCAGCCGGGCAGCGATGATGCATACAAGTTTCCTCTAGTTCCTGAGGTCTTCCTCACCCCCCAACCATCATGGTCCCAACTCTACCTTACAAATCCATATGGACTGAAGAAGGTACACTAGTAGAGAGGGGAGCTGGGGGAAACCAAGATGGATAAGCCCCTTCGGGCCAGTGGTTAGATTGGAGCTGCTGGAAGGGTAGAGAGAAAGTGAGGTGGGGAGACGGAACCAACTGCGAGGATATACACATAGGCTCCTATTTGAAGGACGGGCATCAAAGGAGTGGGATGGGGGAAAGGTCGGGCAGTGTGAGATATGACAGAACAATAACAATGTATAAAGTATTGAGGAGAGAGCAGGGGATGAGGGGAAGGGATGGAAAAGCCGATACTAGGGGCTTAAAGGAAAAGGCGGGCAATTGGAGAACGATAATAGAAGTGGACATGTGAGGGTCCTTGACACAGTATGTTTATTTATGTATTGTGAAAAAAGATGTATGAGCCCCCAATTAAAAATGAAAGAAAGAAAAAATAATGAAAGAAAGCAGAAAACATTAGAAAGGAAAACAAATTTAAAATGTGTCCACAGCGAGATCAAAGGCTAGGGTGTTGTTACATTGTATTCCAGTCGTACTTGCCATCAGCCCCTCTCCAGGACTTTCTGCAAGACAGCCTCCTTCACCGGAGGCTTCACCCACAGTGTATTTTCCTCTTTATGTTTTTTGTTTCTTTGCTTGCTTTTCAAAACGGAAGTAACTTTTTATGTATTTATGTATGTATTTTGTGGCATCACTGCCCTGGTGGGAGTAGGAAGCCCAGCCTTGCTCCTGGAGAGCTGCTGCTGGATTTGAACCGTCCACCCTGTGGGCTGCAGTCCCACGCACAACCACTACGCCACCGGGGCTCAGCTTTTATTTATTTACTTTAATTTAAAAACAAATCATTTTATTGGGGGCGCTTACAACTCTTGTGACAATCCATACATCGATTGTAGTCGACATATTTGTACATCTGGTCCATCGTTCTTTTATATTTTTTTTGGGGGGGGGGGCATCACTGCTCTCTGGCGGTGGGAGTAGGAGGCCCAGCCCCACTGCTGGAATTGAATCTCCGTCTCAGTGGGCCGCAGTCCCGCGCACAACCACGATGCCACCGGGGCTCAGCCCCATCGTTCTTTTCTAGACATTTACTTTCCACGGAGCCTTTGGGATCAGCTCCTCCTTTTTGCCCCTCCCTGCTCCCCCCTCCCCCCCCCAACACCTTTTTTCATGGGTCAGAAGAGAGATAAACAATAAGCTATGGCGCTTTAGCCTGACTAGATCTGCCATTGACAACTTGACGATGCTCTGTCTGATACGGATGGACAGCTGTCCCTTCCCTCCGCCCTGGTCAGAGGGAATCGTCAGAGGTTCACTCCCCATGTGTCTAGTGCAAGTGGAGGGCGGGGGCTCCCACGGTCCTTTCTAGCTTCCTGTAAAGCACGTGTCCAGGGCGTCAACGCTGATGCCCTTCACCGCCTTGTTTTCATAAAGCGCTGCACACGGCCTTCGAGGAAGGTGAGCTGTTCTCGCTTTTCATTTCCTCCGCGCTGGGGGAGGGGCAGACATGGTCTCGGACATGGGCCCAGCGGTGTTCTTGGACAGAGTGTGCGCTGTCCAGACTCCGAGGGGTCAAGAAACGGAGGCTCCAGGAGGCTGCGGCCCTGCTCTCGGCCGCAAAGCCACCACACTCACACCTCAGCACCTCCCCCCCACCCCCACTCCCGGCCTCCTCCTCCTCCACTGGGAGGTCCTGGCCCTCCAGATCCACACTCCTGCTTCCGCTGTTCATCAACGCCCCCAGCGCCCCTGTCTCACCTGCTCATTTGCCCGTGCCACAGAGCCAGGGGACGTCGAGGCGCCCACCCCGGAACAAGTGGAGAAGCTGAAGGCGGTGGCGGGCTTCCCGGAGGACTGCGAGGGCAGCGAGCGCCTGGCTGTGCTGGCCTTCCTCTACCTGTACCTGTCCATCTGCCGGAAGCAGAGGTGCGTGCGGCCGGCGGGCTCCTCCCAGGAGAGGCCTTTGTGTCCTCTCACTCCCGGGTCCCCGGAGGTGCGGCGTGAGCGAGTTAGCCCCTGGCACGGCTGGCAGGCAACTTCCATCCATCTTCACGTCAACACTTAGGTCCCTCACCCCACCTCCTCAACACTTAGGTCCCTCACCCCACCTCCTCCCTCCGGCCTCTGAGATCCAGGGACTCCAAAGCCAAATGCCATGCCTGGACCCCTGTGGGGCCCCTCCTCCTCGTGCTGGCTCCAGGGGCGCTCTCTGGTGGGCACCATCGGTGTGTGTCTGCTTCCCCTTCCCATCCCATCGGTGGCACTGTCCTGGGGCAGCCCACTCCTTGAGGGTGTCTGGACTGGGGAGGGGGGTCACCTCCACCCCGAGCCCTCTTGAGTTCTTCGGACTGCCCCAGCTTCCTCCTCAGGGAAACAAGAGGCCAGCCCCACGAGGATCAGCGCAGAGCCTGGCCCAGGGGCCGGTAAGAAGGCTAGCTGTCCCGTCTGTAGAACAGCTTCACGTGATTGGAGGGGCGCACATGCCCCCATCACAGGCCTAGCAGAGTTCTTGGGCAGAGGGAGGGTTCACTGTCCTGACCCAAAGGGGGGACCTGGACGACAGCAGGGTTCAGGGAGGACAGACCGCTGGCCCGGGCTATCTAAGGCAGGACTTCCATCCCTGTCAGTCTCCCAGGAGGGGCCTATGGCATAGGAGATGTCCTGTTTGGACATGAGGAAGTGTGCCTCGGTGACGTTCCAGACTAGGACGTTTGGCAGACTTCCGTCAGGTGAACAGGCAGTGACTGCAAAGTGTCCTCTTCCCGAGAGCAGCAGCGCTGTGCCCCGTGGGGCAGGGCAGCACGGTCTGGGGCCACAGTGGTCATGTGTTGCAGTTAGACAGCTATGGAGCTGAGAGAGGGCCAATGAGGGCCCCTTGGGGGGCGGGGAGAGAGGGGGAAGGGTGGGCGGAGCTTCACAGAGACAGTGGCATCTGAGAAGGTTCTCAAAAACTAGGTGGAGGGGCTGAGCCCCGGTGGTGTAGTGGTTGCGTGAAGGACTGCGGCCCACTGGGATGGAGGTTCAATTCCAGCTCACAGGAGCAAAGGCTGGGCCTCCTACTCCCACCACCAGGGCAGTGATGCCTAAATAAAAATAATAAAAAAA